>CM035438.1:43969745-44174745 GCA_020310875.1 Ceratopteris richardii | reverse complement strand
GGCTAAGTGAGGTGCATATCTTATGTGTGAGATATCCTTTAGAGAGAACTTTTGGAGTTTTATCTTTCTTGAATTTAGTGTCACATGAATGAGAAATTGTGTGTGCACAACCCACAAGAAAGGTTTTATCACTTCAGTGTGGCAGTATCTAGTCCATTACATGAAGATTGATGATAATGAGAAAGTATTTTAAAGGGATTCAGTGCATATGTTAACAAAAGTTAGATGTTCATGAAGCATACAACTCATCTCCTTTAATTAAGGAAAGAAGGCTTAGTCTTCTCCTTCTTCACTTTCATGGAGGCAATGAAATTGAAAATAAGTTTGCTTGAACATAATCAATGTGTGTTTGCATACCGTGTATACCACGTCTCTTTTGCTTATTTTTGGAACATATATTTCTCTATCTACCATCTTGCTTACACATGAGAGCCATCCTTGAATTAGGAAACACATAATGTTCTCTATGTGGGATGGTGATTCATAAAGGTGTCCCTTACTCGCTCTTAGTGATATTGGACCAATTGAATCTTCCTCCTTTTACATGATAGATGAAGGGGTAAAATATAAAATAAAATTCTTTAATTAGATTAAACATTTTCTAAAATTAATGTTCAATCCACATGCCACTGAATGGGAACTTCTTTCTACCCACTCTAGAAATAGAAACATGGCACTTACCACTTTGAACCAACCCCATCTATCTCTAATCGTTGGTAGAAGAATTGTCCAAGCTAAGACTCTCTATCCCTTTCTTTCTTTCATACACATATTGATGACCTCTGGATTCTCAAAGACATATGAGGAGTGAGCACTCCTGAACTCATATCTCTCTATCTTGCATTATTCTTCAACTTGTCCCTATTGTATGTCTTCTTTTTCCCTTCATGCTTGCTTATGTCTCTTGCTCTTCACCAAAATAGTAAGCAAACATGCCATTTTCTCTAACTAGAAGTTACTACAGATTGGGCCACCTTGTATGATGGTGGAAAGAGTCATCAAGTTGTCATACATCCTACTATGAATTCAATCTCTCTCCATTTATACATTATGAACTATGATCTAAATGCGTGTTTCTTTGTCTTCATCAAGCAAACTTTTATGCCCTCTCTTTACAATCATACGAAGTGTAGATTTTCTTTTCTCTTCGTTCTCTCTCTTGCAGTTCAGCCATTCCAATATCCATGTTGAAAGTATACATAGGTCAAAAAATTAGCTACTCGACTTTGAACAAAGACTAAATGGTGGCACTCCATTTTGCACTTGCTCAATTTTTTCTCTATGGCTATGGCATTTACCTCTTGTAACATCTCTTTTTAAGCACTTTGGTCATATTCTATTGACGTTTTCCCCAAAGATTGGCACAATAGATGATAATGCCCCCTCACTATAGAATGGAGATGGACACATGTGCCTCATATTTGGAGCAAGAAATTAGTGTTTTGGAGAGATCTCCTCTCAAGCATTCGTAGTCATCTACTTTAAGAGCTAATCACACAAAATTGTTGGATCACCTTGTGTATCTTCAGCTGAGTTATATTTCTCCATAATCACCTTTTTTTTTACCATGCAAACTTGAGAGACCAACATTGTTAAACATGCTCTCGCAAGGTGACACTATGCAAGGAAAACATTGTGTCAATCCTTCTCACTTGGATCTACAAACATTTTGTGCCATCTACCCTCACCTTGATGTGATTTAGATTACGGATTTTTTACAGATATTAAGAACATAAACTTGCCTAAATGTGCTCAGAATGTGCTAAAATCAAAAGTGATGTGAGAAAAATACATACAACATCTCCTTTTCTTGCTATAGAAACATTTCTAATTTGTAAAGTTTCATCCGCACCTTGCATTCTTTAATGTAAGTGCTTAGAAGAACAGTTTTGAAGAGTATAGTGCTTGGAAACATAATATTCTAAGCAAACAAAATTATCAAAGATGCAAGAGCAACAAAGTAATGATGCAACTTTCAACAAAAAACAAATCTGATGATGATAAGCAAACTGAAAAATGATGCTAATAATGTTTACTAAAAAATGTTAATAGTGCCCAAATGTAAATGTGGGGGGAGGGAGGGAGAATAATTGGATTTGTGATAGTGAACAAAAAATAAAATAGAACAAAGCGAAAGAAACTACAATATAATACCTATGCTCTGATACCATTTTGAGAAACATGGCCTAAAACAAATAAAATGAATAAAAAGTTGTGGTGGATCAAAATACAAAAGCAAAATCATAATTAGAATATAGAAGAGCAATGAGCAAATGGGAATAGTTATGTAAAGATGAAATGGAAAAAGAGTACATAAAGAGCATGGAGCTAGAGCTCTTGATGAGAGTGAAGCCTTTTGGCATGGGCTTGGATGAACGAACAACAAGTGAAGGGGAATGGGTGAATCTTTTTCCATGTAGGATAAATTTTACATGAGGATGAATTAGAATTTACTAAATGGGTGGATCATGGACATCTCAACACATATCATTATCTTAAGGGTCTTGAATCTCTTCTTCCATTGTTTTGTGGCCCAAGTCTAGTTGGTGGTCGAGTTTATGTGATGGCCGAGTCTATGGAGTCACCAGAAAGTTGGTGGTCCAAGCTGGATAAATTATTTGTTTCCTCAAGACTTCTCATATGTTCTTGGCTTCTTTATTTTTACTTCCCACATGTTAGCATAATGCTTTGCAATGGAAGTGTCATATGTTAACCTTTGTATAGGGCATTTGATCTTATTAGATTTTATCACATCTTGTGCAGCAAAATTTTTCTTCCTTGTCCTTTTGGTTGATTCACGCTATACCTTATATTTAAATGTTCCATGCCCTCTTTGCATACATCAAAAATATATCATCATATCTTCTTTGTCTTCATGACATTATTATATATTGATAAAATAATGATGATCCATGTGATGAAAACAATGTGTTCATCCTTGGATAAAAAATTAGTTTAGGAATGTTATAAAGAATATGAGTCCTATTGCTATATCCAACAAAATAAAGGTTAACCTAAAACATTTAGGATGTGATAGAATATAAAAATAAATCTTAACCTATTTTTGCATTTATTTGTACGTTTTGAAGAAAACCCAAGTGCAATGACATATCGACTAGCAATATCTAGTCTTTAAAATCGATTTCCACATATATAGAAGAAAAAAAAAGACGCTTTTGTGGATACAGATCATCAAATTAATCAATTCACAGTCATAATTCATTATATAAATATGAGAAAGAACTCACCTATATAAGTTAAATCACTTTAAGTGAATCAGTGTAAAGTCATAATTCATTAAAAAAAATGTGAGAAAGAAGCAACATTTGCAGAAACACAAGGCCAAAACCATGTTCACAACTCCATATCCATAAATATATCAACAAAACAATATTTCTAAGCCTCACTATTGTAACCATAATAATAAAAAAAACCATCACGAAAATAATCTTAAGCGCATCCATAATTATGAAGGATATGACTACAAGCAAAACCTGAACCACTTCTTGATTTCTATGAGGGGGTGCCAGATAGCCATGAACTTCATGTCCTCTTATGGCAAATTCTTCATCATGGAATCTGGACCAACCTTAAGGCTAGCAAAATTTGTGGGATCCCTCCCTGGTGCAAACGCTGCCACCAGTCTATCGAAGATGTTTCACACATCTTCTTTACCTGCCCCAACTCCAACAAACTCTGGCAGGTGGTTGGAAAGAGAATTAGACTTCAAAAACATCTCAGTTGGCAGCAAGCCTTGCTGGGAGAAGCGATCGGCTGCTCCGCGACTCTCTGGAACACCATCAGAGGGGAGGTCCTATGGAAAATCTGGCGGGAAAGATGTGCTTTCAACTTCGGTGACTCCCCCAAGGAGTGGTCAATTGAGAAATTGTTGTTCCTCCTTGGCAAAAGGATTGTCAACTGTAAAAAATCCCCCCCCTTTAGGCATCATCAAGTACTCCTTTTGATCGATAACAAGCTTAAACCCAAGTGGGCCCCACATGAGGGTGATGAGAGGGTAATTAACCTTCTTTGTAATGTCATCTAAGCTCTGTAAAAGCTTCCCCTGCTTTGTGGGATTTGGGGGGTCCCGTGGGCACTAGTCCCCTTCTCTTGTACTTTTCTTTATTTAATTCAAGTCCGGGAGAGTAGGCTATTGCCGAACTTCCTTTATATTAAAAAAAAAAAACCCGTAAGCATAACTTGATTTTTTGAGAGCATAACTCCAGATGTTGCATGTTTATAAACCTAATTACAAAACTCATAGGGTACATATATCCATCACCTTTATAATTCCAAAACTCCATAACCCAAAACAAAAAGATATGATAAAGTAAAGGTGAATACAAGCTATACTAGTTACATTGCACGTCTCAAATTAGTTGAACATATGCATTCATGATGGGAAGAGAGGAGGCACATACAAATAGATGGTGAAATTGGTAGAGAAACTGAGATCTTCTTCAAATTTATATGCCATAGCTCAGGATATTATAGACTAGGTTTTATTATTGAGTTTAGATCCAGGTCAGTCCACAACAACTCTTGATGCACATGGGCAAGAGAAAAAGGAAATTTTTTCTATTGTGAGCATATGCATGAGATCCAACCGACCAATCAACATGATCAAACTATGATGGGGAGGCACAATATCCATTTCCTCTCATCCTTTTGCATTCACTTTGTGAGAAAAAGAGTAAAATTTTCTTTTATGTCTATTACAAGTCTTTCTCATATCATCTAATACATATGGGATGAATACCCACCTAAATGGTATACGATAGGATTAGGCATAAAGCTACAATATAACATTCGTTTTAAAGAACTTGGAAAGATTTAGAGGGATTATAAGGAACTCCACTCAAGTATAGGGTTCTACAAGCGCATCTTTTCTTAGCCCTAAAACATACAAATGTTGGATGCATCTCAGAAAGATAGGAGAGCTACCTAGAGATTGGAAGCATTTGAATCATCTTTCTTTTACAATTCTATGTTGTAAAATGAGAAATAGTGGAATTGGAAAGAGGGATAGATCTACAAATAGGGATATATCATTGTTTTCCTATACTTCAACTTATTAACAGATTATCTTAAATTAGAAGTGGTTCCATGATTTTGAAAAAAAAGTACTAAGTTATCATGACCTATCTAGATCTTATACTCAAAGGAATAACACATCAATTCCCTCTCATTCTCAGTTATTGTTCTTGGTGAGAAGCAAAAAATTTTGACACTTTGTGAATATGATCTTTGAAATTTGATAATGGGATGGGAAGGAGAATAGTTTTTATGGAAATTCTCTTCCTTTGGAGAATTGCATTCACAACTCAATTTTCCAAATCTGAAAGTACTTTTGTTTCACCATCTATTTGTTGATATATTTTGGTAGTGATGTATGTGAACACACTAAGGACCACTATGGCACTTTTTTCCCTCTTTAGAAGGTTCTTTTTTTCTTCTTTTGTATATACCAATAACCCTAATAGGTTACTTATCTTTGTACATTCACTTGGTAATACATTCAGTATTATGTGTTGTGATCCAAGCTTCTTCTTCTTCATTGTGTTGTTCGTGTGCTTCCATAAACCTCAAACTCCAACAATTGGTATTAGATTAGGCCATTGCTTCATCTAGAGCATCGTTGAAACCCCTCCAATCATACTCTCAAAATCGCATGAAATTTGGTGAGCATACTCATGGTGATTAGGAGTTCAAAATTGATTCACTTTCATGTGTTGCAATTTTGGCTTGAGCTCATTTTGGCCTCTGAATGCACTATCACAATGCGTTTGTATGCAATTTTATCTTTTTTTGCCAAACATATATACAAATTTTGGTTTGCCAGTTTAAGCACCTTTAAGTTTGCTACATGTTTAGTAAAACTTGATAGGGTAGTTTTGTTCAACTTTTTGAGATACAATCATGTTTTTGCATCAGTGTATGTTATTCAATGGCCATGTCTAAAAGCAATGATGTATTTTTTATGTTTTCTATTGAGGTTGAGTTGGATGGTACCAATTACCCGTTATGGGCATATATGATGCATCATGTATTGGTCACAAAAGGATTGTGGAATATTGTGCATGATGTTGAAAAATGAAGTACTACACCTACAAGTGCAATTATTGAAGGTGGTGTAGATGGCATTGGAGATGATCTTTAGGCTCCTATTCATGTTGCGGTTCCTACTGACTATAGAGCAACTTCATTGGGATGGTAGAGATGCTCAAGCACATGCATTGATAGCCTTGTCTTTCAGACATGCCATTATCCCTCATATTCGCTCTTGCAAAATAGCAAAGGATGCTTTGGATACACTTACCACTTTGTACCAAGAAAGAAATGAGGCTTGTGTTGCTTACCTCAAAAAACAATTGGAGAGTGAGCATATGAATAAGGAGATTCTATGGATATTGTTTTGACAAAGATCAAAGATTTGAAGGAGTAGTTGATTTCTGCTCATGCAATCTTGCCAGATAGTTCACTTGTGTAGACTATTCTGAATGTTCTTCCAGATTCATATCAATGTTTTGCTTCTACTCTTTGGTTGATGATGAAAGGAAATACAAATGCCTTAACATTTGAGGAGTTAGTCTCTTTTTTATTGCAAGAAGATTAGTCTAGGAAAAATAGGTTCATGATGGGTGTAGCAAATCAAGCTTTCTTAGCTAGTCAAAAGGGCAAAGGTAAATGGAGCTCATCTACTAATACATAGAAATCTACTAATTTTGCATAGTCAAAAAAGGAAGACAAAAAAGAGAAGAAAATACAAAAGTAGAAATTGGTTTGTAAATACTGTGAAGGAAATGATCATGTCATACCGGAAGGGTTGTTGCAAAGCCCTCTACACCTAAAACAGAGTGTGCTAATCTTGTGTAGAATGAAGAATGGGCATTTACAGCTGTTTGTAAATATGAACCATCTTCTCATGAAAAGTGTATGTCTATAGTAGACTCATATGTTTGGTACTTTGATATTGGGTCAACCAAACATATTACCTTGGAACATAGTTTCTTTAGTTCAGTTGAGCCTAGCCCTATAGAGAATACTATCACATGCACTAGCAACTCCTCTTATCCTATAATGTGAGTTGATAAGATCATTCTAACTTCTTCTGATGGTGCTTCTTTCACATTGTCAGATTCTTTGTTTGTGCCAAGGATCAAGAAAATACATTATCAATTCCACCATTATCCAACATCAGCTTGGTTGTGAAATTTATTGATGATAGTAGTACGATTCGTGATTTTTCAAATGGTGATGTTATTATTGCTTCTAGAATTTTATGTCATGGGTTGCATAAGCTCATAAATTATGCAAAATCTATGAATAATTCATCATGTGTAGTGCAAGATTCTTGGGCTCTGTCAGATGCAAAGCTTTGGCATGCATGCTTTGGTCGTCTAAATTATGCTTGTTCGCTACACCTATAGAAATCTGAAATAGTTTCCTGTCTGCCCAAACTTGAGACACATTGTAAACATGTTTTTGAAGGTTGTATACACCTCAACAAAATGGATTTGCTTGAAAGGAAGAAGATGTCACTCATGGACATGGCAAGGTAGATTCAAAAGTGAGGCTTTACCACATAGCTTATGGCTTGAGGTTATTACGTGTTTAGCATATATACTTAATAGGTCTCCCATCAAAGCATTGTAGTATATCACTCCATATGAGGCTTGGAATGGTTGCAAGCCATTTGTTGCTCATCTGTATGTCTTTGGGTTTTTTGCATATGCATTAGTGCTTGAACAACAACATAGAAAATTGGATGATAAAGTAGTAAAATGTATTTTTGTTGGGTACAGTTCTGAAAGCAAAGGCTATCATCTGTATTATCCAAAAAGTAAACACATTTTAGTTATTCATGATGTTCATTTTGTGGAAGATGCAATTCAGCCATTACTTTCATGTACAAAGGAGACATCACTTAGCTCTAAAGATGTGTATGACACTTTGCTGCCTCTTTCTATAGATGGACAATCAAGTGCTGATCCAAATTAGGAAATTTCTCAACCTTTATAGCTTTCACATGATGATGCAGATCATTCCATTTTTTGGCACATTTACATGATGGACTTTTTAATGAGGGGGCTGATATAAAAGAGGTAGAAACTATGTCTAAGTGGTTGGCATAGACTTTGCAAGGTAGCAAATTAAATGCACGTTTGTCATATTGTACTCCTTTATGCCCGCATAGTGCTTCTTTTGCACCAGATTAATATGAAATGGTTGCCTCTAGTCTTTGTGATGAGAATGAGTATGTTTCTTTTGATGAAGCACAAAATTTGGAAATTTGGATCGTTGCCATTGAAACAAGTTGGAGAAGCTTGGAGAGGCTTGGAAAGTTGATTTTTCAAGTGGTGAAGTTGGTCTAGCAAAACCACCATAGGACCAGCCCTAGCTCTTTGTATATGTAAAGTAGACCTTGTAGGCTTGTGTTTAATGCAATAAAACCCAATAGATACTTTGGAACATTGGCAAGAACAAGTTGATGCAAAATAGATAACTTGCACCTTGACTAGCTCACAAGAACCTTCTTAAAATGGATGGAAGTTGTGACTTCAAACACTGAGAGCACCCAACATAGTAAAAATTGGAAAAATTCATCTTAAAGGAGTGTCATACATAGAGTTTTCTTGCTAAAATGCATAAAATCCCTAATTTATATCAGCCAATGAAGGAGCAATCACATTAACACTGAACTGGTGTCATCCCAATTTTTCAGTGATGTGCATAAAATGACAAGAAAACTTGAAGTTCTTTGAAATTAATGAACCAAATGACTTGCGAATTTGTACACATAAACTAGACAAATATTCCTTTTCAATGAGTGCTTAAACGTATGATTTTAAGATCTATAGAGAGAGAGCAACAATCTCTACAAGCTGATTGAGTCTGAGGAAGAAGGAGCAGAGAATAGAAATGGCAACAAGTGATGATCAAAGAGTATATGTATTGCTTCAAATCAGCACTCTACTTAATGTAAAAAAAAATTTGAGTCTTAATATAGACTCTTGAGGATATGTTCATGACTTTTCTTCATTGATTTGAATTCAACGTTAGGAGGGTCTCATAGTTTAGATTGATTGGAATCTTTTCCTATAATTTAGGAAAAGAGAAAGTTGAAGTCATATCTACTTTTTGATTGATTGATTGAGAATCAATCCCAACCACTTCTAACTCGTGGCTTTTAGTCCTTTTACTCTTTCAATTTACAAAGGTAAATAGCTTGAACCTTACAAAAAATGATCATAAGTGATCAACCAATTAATACAAAGAAATAACATGCAAATAAGTGCTATTCTTCAAGGCATATATATGATAGATGGTGCCGTACCATCTAAATGATGGATTTGATGTAGAACATATCCTCCTCAAGAATAATGAAAGATTTATGTTCTAGTGGCTCCCCTTCAAGTTAAAGCATGCTTGAGTCTTCATTATGTGACAGGTTGAATACCTAACATAACTTTGAATCTATAAAGCTTTATCCCATCAAGTGTCTTTTTCATCATGTTTACTATTTTCTTCACAGTAGAAAGAAACAAAATGTCAATTTCCTTTGCCATAAGTTTCTCTCTTAGAAAGTTGTAATGGACTTCTATATGTTTTTTTCTTGCATGAAAAATTGGATTTGCAGCTAGATGCATTGAACTTACATTATCTCCAAGTAAGTGAGGTTTGTAACTTACAAGTCCCGACTTTGAGTACAACTCCTTGAGCCATATTGCTTCTTGAGTTGCAATAGCTAGACTCTATATTATGCTTCACTTGAAGATAAAGAAAATATTGGTTGCTTCTTGGAAATCCATGACACCAATTTTGAACCTGCAAATTCTAAGTATCTAGAGGTACTTCTGTTGTCATCCTTTGCTCCTACCCAATCTACATCTAAATAGATTTTGATAATATCAAGAGTAAGGATATTAGATACCTTCATTAAGTCTCCCTTTGAGGTAGCTGAGTACTCTCTTTGTAGCATCCATGTGTCGCCTTCTCGATGATTTCCTGAATTGACTAAGCACTCCCACACTATATGATATGTTTGGTCTTGTGTGAGTATCATATATCAAGCTAGCAACTAAACTTTGATACTCTTTAGGATCATCAATCTTCTCACCTTCATAAACACTTAGTTTATGGTTGTTCTCCATTCTGAACTTGAGAAGTAGGTCTTGAATGTATCTTCTCTGAGTTAAATGCATCCCTTCACCTATATAAATCACTTGCATACCTGGGAAATATGTGAGCTCACGTAAGTTACTGATTTTGAACTCCTGTTGCATGTGTCTCTTGATCCTTTAAATGCCATTCAGATAATCACCTTTCACAATAATATTATCTACATATACACAAAGATAGATAACCTCATTGTGATCCCTTTTGATGAATAGAGAAGGATCTGAGTTGCTCGATTTTAACCCTTGGTCTTGAAGATATGTAACCAACCTATAGTTCGAAGCTAGAGCTTGTTTCAATCCATACAATGATTTCTTTATTCTGCAAACATAAGATGTATGATTAGGGTTTTCAAAAATTGGTTGTTGTGACATGTATATCTCTTCACTTATCCAACCATTTAAGAATGTGTATTTTACATCAAGTTAGAGGAGTCTCCAATTTCTTGCAGCAGCTACACTTATCAATATTCTGGTTGTAGTCATCTTTGAAACAATTGAGAATGTTTCCTCATAGTCTATACCATGAAATTGTGAGCATCCTATGGCAACTAATCTTACCTTGTACCTACAAAGTGATTCAAATGAGTTTCTTTTAACTTTATATACCCATATGCAACCAATTACTTTTTGATAGGGTGATATTGAAACCAAATCCCAAGTATCCATCTTCTTCAATGCGTCTATTTCTTCTTTCATGGCCTTCTCTAGATTAGGGTTTCCCTTTGCCTCTTCATAGGTTGAGGGTTCCTCTAAAATTGAGTCGTTTGCCAAGTAGATTGAATGATTTGTAACAAATGTGGAATCATATCCATAACTTTTTGGTTCTCTTTTCTCCCTTGTCAACCTTCTAGGTGCTTGCTAGGAGCATTCTCCACACTCTTGCATCTTTGCTTTGCCTCGTGACTTCCACAGCTTGTAGTCCTTTTTCATTTCATCTTGGTCATCATCTGTATCACTTCTTGGATCTTGCACCTATGTATCATCCTAATTGATGAGAATCGGAATCAAGATCATATGGTAGAGATACCTTTTGTTTGTCTCCATACTACCAACACCTGTGTTCTTCAAACGCAACATCTCTACTTGTAGGGAATTCCTTGGTTGAAGGATTATAAACGTGTAAACCATCTAAGTTGAGTCATACTCAATAAACACTACCTTTGTTGCCCTTTCATCTAGCTTACCTCTTATGTGTAATGGTACATGAACATAAGCTAAGCAACCAAACACCTTGCAATATCCAAGACTAGCTTTTCTTCCATACCATGCTTCATAAGGAATCATATCTTGAAGTGATTTGAATGGTAGTCTATTGACAAGGTACACAATAGCTGAAATAGCTCTGCCAATAGATAATGTGGAAACTTCTCTTCAAGCATTGTTCTGACTAATCCTACCAATGCCTTGTTTCTTCTCTCTGCAATTTTATTCAATTGAGGAAAGTACCCAGTAATCACTTCCCTTTTGATACCTTTATCCTACAAGAACTCATCAAAATCTTTGAAGAAGTATTCTCCTCCTCCACTAGATCTCGGCTTCTTGAGTGGTCTACCTGTATGGTTCTCCACGTGTGCTTGATACTTTTTGAAGCAATCAAACACTTCATTCTTACTCTTGATAAAGTATAGAGTAGTACATCTACTATGGTCATCAATAAATGAGACAGAATACCTTGATCCTGCCAATGAAGGTTCTTGGCTTGGTCCCCATACATATGTATGTACTAGGTCCAATAAGTTGTTGTGGATGTAGCCTTTGTGCTTGAATGGTTGTCTTTGTGCCTTCCGAATCTGACATGCATCATAGCTATTGATTATTTGTTACTTTGATATATTTGGCAATCCAAGAACACTTTGATCCCTGCATATATCCTTTAAGGTTCTTTCATTCACATGAGCTAGCCTCTTATGCCACACTTCAAGCTCACTTATGGTTTGAGATCCAAAGTTGAATAGAGCCATGTTTCTGGTTTCTCCTACTTCAAAATTAAAGAGCCTACCATGCTTCTCACCTGCGTTTATCTTCTTGAAGCCTTGATATGGATCTTCCACAAAGGCTCCATGTTAGGTGAATAGAACTTGGAAGCCTTTCTCAGCTAGTTGGCCTACACTCATTAGGTTTTCTATAATAGTGGGAACATATAGTACCTTGCTCAAAATATTTGTCCTGCCTTTGGAAGCCTTGTCATTACCAATCTTCTCCAAAATATGCTTTGTGTCATGCCCTGTTTGAACTTCATGTCTATGCTTTGGACTTTCCAAATCAGAGAAGAGAGTTATGTTGTCTACAACATGATTTGAGCCTCTTGAATCTATGTCAAATAAATGATCATCTTCTTTACCTTCCTTGTAGCTTAGATTCATCAAGAGCAATGATTCTTGATGTTGTTGATCTTCAGAATGCTTTTTGTAGTCCTTCTGTTATGGAATCTATTGTCATTGTTGAAATTGTGCCCACCTATTCCTCTATTGTTACAATATCCACCTCTTCCACCTCTTTTCTGGGACTTCCTATCGAACCAAAAATTATGAGTGATGTGGTTGATCTTATCACAAAAAGTTGAACATTCTAACCTTTGTTTTTGCCATGCTTTGGTCCTTTCTTCTTCCCTTTCCACTTGCTTTTTCCTACAAAGTTGGCTTGGGAAGTCTCCTCTTCATCTTATTCCTTCTTTTTACCTTTCAGATTCTTATCCTTCTTATATGCATATAGAGCACTAACTAAATTACCACATATGAATTACCTTCCTTTATGCTATTTTTGGCCTCTTGATTGAAGCATTGTCCAAGAAAGATGTTGAAGTTTGGATTTTGCACATCCATGATGAGATCATAGGTTGTAGTGAAAGATTGCCATTGTTTCTTGCCTCTAATCCCATTGAGAATTTGCCTCATGATGGATTCTTCTTCAATCAGCTCTCCAATGGATGTCAATTGATCAATAACTTCCTTGACGTTTGTAACAAATGTAGTTATGATTTGTTTTGGAGTCTTCTTCATCTAGTTGAACTCATTCCAAATATGGTTCTTCCTTGCTTTTGTACTAGCGAAAAGGAAAGTCTCTAGAGCATCCCAAGTCTCTTGAGATGTTTTGCATCCTCTAATATGTGGTAATAGAAAATAAGAGATAGATTTGAGTATGTATGACCTTGCTTGAGCATCCCTTGCACACCAAAGTGTGAGCTTATCTGTTTCTTCTTGAGTAGGTCCTCGCTTCATCACCTAATACAATCGCATATAGATTTCTTCCTTGCAAATAAGACTCCATTTTGATTTGCTGAGCAGCATGATTGTTTCTATCAGCTTGTAAATCATTGATGGAAAGCCATCTCCCATCTTGAAGTTGCTCTAATACCACTGAAAGAAGTTTGAGAAGCTTGGAGAGGCTTGGAAATTTGAGTTGTCAAATGGTGAGGTTGGTCGAGCAAACCAGCATAGGACTAGCTCTAACTCTTTGGATATGTAAAGTAGACCTTGTAGCTTGTGTTTAGTTCAATAAAACCCAGTAGCTAATTTGGAACATAAACAAGAACAAGTTGATGCAAAAAATATAACTTGCACCGTGACTAGCTCACAAAAACCTTCTAAAAATGGATGGAAGTCGTGATTTGAAACACTAAGAGCATACAACATAGGAACAATTGAAAATAATCCTCTTAATGGAGCTTCATACATAGATTTGGGTTGCTAAAATGCATAAAATCCCTAATTTATATCATCCAATGAAGGAGCAATCACCTTAACACTGAACTAGTGTCATCCCGATTTTCCAAGGATGTGTCTAGAATAACCCTGAGACTCAAAAACTTGGATTTCTTTGAAATTAATGAGTTAAATGACTTGAAAATTTGTACACATAAACTGCACAGTTATACTTTTCCAATGAGTGCTTAAACACTTGATTTCAAGCGCTTTAAAGAGAGTGGAAGTCTCTGCAAGTTAACTCAATGTGAGGAAGGAGTAGAAAGTTTAGATTGATTGGAATCTTTTCTTGCAATGTAGGAAGTGAGAAAGCTGAATTCATATCTACTATTTGGTTGATTTATTGAGAATGAATCCTAGTTACTTATAACTCATGGATTTTATGTTGAAGGAGATGGTGGATAGTCTTCTAAGATGAACTGATGTTGCTGAACTTGCTTAACACCAGCAAAGAACAATTACTAGAGAGTGAAGTGGGCCTCTTTAGCTAGCTAATGATTATAAATAATCTCACATGATGTTTCAAACATGATCCATTAATCAATGGATCAAAACAAATAGGTAGGAAATTGATCCAAGACCAAAAAACTTGTTATCTTGTCTCTACACTTGTTTAGTATATTGAACAGTTTTCTTAGCACAGTAGCAATTAGCATAATTCCTTTTGATGATGTCTAATTAGCTTAGATAGATACCAATCATGAGTGATATCATCAAAACTGATGAACGACACATTGAGAATGTTGTTTAGCAAATTATAAGACATGCCCATCATTTTTGAGGTGCATCAGTCAATAGACCAGAGAGCAATAGAATGCTCATATCTCACTGCTCAGAGAAGTAATGATAATGAAATTTTGTAGCAATGTAGTAGACAATATGCTGAATATATCATGCTTTAAATCATTGCAAATGATCAATGATACACTGAGAACAACCTCTGAGAAGTTCATTGTACTAATGTAGTCATGGCAGAGAAGTGAAGTGAAGATATGACAAAATCTATGTATTAAATCTTGTACAAATACAATGTCATTGGAAATAATTAATGGCTCAATGTGTGGGGGTTAACTGTGCAAAGTGATCTCTTGGAGTCGAGATTTCATGTGTGTCTTTTGATCCTCCTTTTATAGTTGAGTTTGGAGTCAAGCTTTTGAATTCAAATTCAAAAGTTCACCTAAAAAGTGAATCCTAAAGTATAGGATATGTTCTGTCATAATGCAACTACCAAATGATTCAAGATTTGATGCTTTCTAACTCCACATGCAAGTAGTGCACTTTTACAAAAGTAAATATACTTGAATTTACAAGGGATTAATCACATAAGACTTCATGACTAATATGCTAATCAACCAAGAATGTGGGCTTGGATTCTTGCACAAGCACCTTCCATTTAAGCCTATCATGCTTGGCCTTCATTCCTCCTTGAGTTCCTACAAACCAATCATCAATTTGAATATGCTCATCTTGGTTCCATCCAAAGACTTTGTGAGTATATCTGCACAATATAAATGAGTTGATACATAGGATAGATGAATATCCTTGATTCGCAATTTCTCTCTTACATAATGATAATTCACTTCAATGTGCATAGTCCTTGCATGATGTACATGATTAGCAGCCAAATGAAGTGAACAAGTGTTGTTTGCAAAGATTATTGGAGTGTAAGAGTGTAACCCCAAATCTACATAGAGTTGCTTGAGCCACATAGGTTCTTGAGTTGCATTTGCTAGGCCTTTGTATTCTGCTTCTATAGATGATAAGGCCATAGTTGGCTGCTTTTTAGATGACTATGATATAAGCTTTGAACTTGCAAAGGACAAATATCCTGAGCTGCTCTTCATATCATCCTTGGAGCCAGCCCAATCTGCATCAGAATACATCTTTATGTCTAAGTCAGAAGTGAAAGGATAGAATAACCCTTCATTCATTGTACCCTTTAGATACTTTAGCACTTTTTGGCAACTTCCATGTAAGGCTTTCTTGGTGCATACATAAACTTACTTAATGTATTTAATCCATAAGCAATGTCTACTATTGTTAGGGTAGCATTGTTGAGATTCCCTACAAGTTTTTGAGAACCTGTAACATATTCAAGGAGTTCTCCTTCATGAGAACTAAGCTTATGGTTGAGTTCCAAGGGAGTAGCTGCAATTTTGGTGTTCTCCATCTTAAATTTTACCAACATATCATGAATATAATTTTATTTTTAGTAATAAATGTACAGAATGTGTATACACAAGCTCTAAGCCAAGAAATTATGTTAACAAACCAAGATCATTGATTTTAAATTCTTCCATTAGTTGAGCCTTAACGTGCTTGATAACATTAGCATCATTCCCTATAATGATAATGTCATCCACATAGACACATAAGTAGATAACTTCTGATTTGGTCTTCTTTATAAATAAAGAAGAATTTGCCTTGCTAGCCACAAAACTTTGATCCTGTAAATAAGTAACAAGCCTATGGTTCCAAGCTCGAGGAGCTTGCTTTAGGCCATAAAGTGCCTTCCTTAGCTTGCATAAATAACTTGATTTATCTTTATCTTCAAACCTTGGTGGTTGTACCATATATACATCTTTTGATATCCATCCATGTAAGAATGCATTCTTGACATCTAACTGATATAAGTTCCAATTCTTGGAAGCAACAACACTTACCAAAACCGTGATTGTTGGCATCTTTGCCACAAGTGAAAAGTTTTCTTCATAGTCCAGTCCATGGGTTTGAGCAAACCCCTTTGCCACTAAGATTGCCATGTACCTATTTATAGAGCCATCTGAATTCTTTTTCATTTTATATATCCACCTAGATCCTATGACCTTCATGCTTGGCTTCTTGGGAACCAAGTCCCAAGTATGGTTTTCTTGAAGTGCTTTTACTTCTTCCTACATGGCTTCTCTCCATTCCTTCCTCTTATTAGCCTCTTCAAATGAAGAAGTTTCTTTTTTCATAGGGTCTTTAGTGATATACACAAAATGCTTGGTGACTAATGATGTATCATACGCATACCTTATGGGCTTTTTTCTTTCCCTTTGAGATCTCCTAAGTGCTTGATTGGAGGACTCTGGAATGTATTCCAATTGCTTCATCTTGGACTTGCGTTTTGACTTCCAAGCTTTGAGATCAATTTTCTCTTCATCCTCTGAATCGATAACTTCTGGTAATTGTTGATCTTCTTGAATGAGAATTGGAAAGTCATTTTGCAAATCATAAGGTAACTTGACCTTCGTGCAATCATCTTCAAACCATGAATTATTTTTATCAAACACTACATCCCTAGTAACTATGAATCCTTTGTTAGTGGTATTGTATAGCCTATAACCCTTCTAATTTTGATCATAACCAATGAACATACACTTTTCAGCATTAGGGTCAAGCTTCCCTCTAATCTATGAGGGAATGTGTGCATAAGTAATGCACCCAAATATTTTGCAATGATCCAATGCGGGTCTCCTACCATTCCATGCTTCATAGGGTGTCATTCCATCCAAGAATTTGGATGGGAGCCTATTAACCAAGTATGGTTCTAGAAAAAGCCTCTGCCCATAGGTAATTCGGTAGCCTCTTCTCATTCAACATTGACCTAGCAGCTTCAGCTATTAACCTCTTCCTTCCTTCTGCCACTCCATTCAAATTTAGGAGTATATCTTGTTGTGAATTCTCTCTTTATACCTCTATCCTGTAAGAATAAATCAAATTCATGTGAAAAATACCCACCACCTCCATCAGATTTGATCCTCTTCAAGCTTCTACTTGTTTGGTTCTAGACTAATGCCAAATACTTTTTGAAACATGTAAATAATTCATCCTTATTCTTCATGAAATAAAGGATTGTCCATCTATTGTAATCATCTATAAATGAAACATAGTACCTTGAACCGGAGATTGATGGATCTTTGCTAGGACCCCACACATCAATGTTTACAAGCTCCAAGAAGTCTTCATACATGTACCCCTTTCTGTTGAATGGTTGTTTGTGAGCTTTAGCAAATTGGCATGCTCCACATTTGTATATCATGTGTTGATTGGACACATTGGGGATGCCAAGTACACTCTGGTCCCTCCATATTTGCTTTAGTGTTCTTTCTCCTATGTGTCCTAGCCTTTTGTGCCATATCTCTAGCTCACATGGGGTTTGATCTTTGTAACTGAAGAGTGCTATGTTTCTGGTGTCTTTAATCTCAAATGTAAACAATCTACCAGATTTCTCACTTTTAGAAATCTTTTTGAAGCCTTGTTGAGGGTTTTCCACATATGCTCCATGCCTAGTGAATCTAACCTATAAGCCTTTCTCAACAATCTATCCAACACTTATTAGCTTTTCGGTTATAGGTTGTACATACAAGACTTTACTTAAGAGGTTCATGTTACCATCTAAAGCCTTAACATTTCCAATTTTCTTGACAGAATGTCTAGTATCATCACCTGTCTACACTTCATGATTCCCTTTTTGCTCTTCAAGATCATATAGTAATGCTATATTTCCACCCACATGATTAGAACAACCTGAATCAATATAGAAAAGATGCTTATTAGCTTTACCTTGCTTGGATGTCATGTTCATGATGAGTAGAGAATCCTATTGGTTTTTTGTGTAATTTTTATAATGTCTTCTTCCTTTGAAACCACCTTGATAATTTTTGTTTTTGTAGCCTTGATTGTAGTTATGATTGTAGTTGCTTCCTCCATTGTTGAATCTACCTCTGGATTGTCCATAGCTACCTCTATGGAAGCCTCTTGACCTTTGATTCCTTTCTTGAAATATTGTTCTATGGTGTGGTTGGTAAGGTCACAAATGCTGCAAGGTGGAGTGTTGTAGGATCTCCCCTGCCTTGTTTTCCTCCTCTACCCCTTCCTCTAGCACCTCTTCATCTACATATGTAGTTAGCTTGAGATTTACTAGCCTCTTCTTCATTCTTCACCTTGGTTACATAATCAGCCACACTTTGTTTTGGTTATTTCTTTAGGGTTGTAAACTCCATCCATAGATGATTCTTCCTAGCTCTTGTATTTCATGATAAATATTATCAGTGTGCTTCCCAAGTCTCTTGGGAGGTCTTGCAATTCCTAATATGAGGCACTAAGAAATAAAATATTGATTTTAGTAGATAAGACCTAGCAAGAGCATCCTTTGCACACCATGTGTTCAACCTTTCTTGTGTTTTTCCTTGTAGGTTGATGCTTGCTCCTGAATGTTGGCATCTCTTCATCTCCTGAGATGTATCCATATAGACTTCTCCCTTGAAGGTAGGCTTGCATCCTTAGTGACCATGTTGAGTAGTTGCTTCTGTCCAATTTATCAATGAAGGATGGAAATCCATCTCCCATCTTGCTTGTTGTAGCTATGATACCACTGTTGAAGGAGTTGGTGGATAGTATTCAGAGATGGGGTGGTGTTGCTTGAACTTGCTTGACATAGCCAAGAATGTAGTGGGCCTCTTTAGCTAGAGAGTGATTATAAATAATCTCACTTGCTTGAACAACTGCTGGAGAGTGTAGTGGGCCTCTTTAGCTAGATAATGATTATAAATAATCTCACATGATGTTTGGAACATGATCCACTAATCAATGGATCAAAATAGATAGGTAGGAAATTGATCTAAGATAAAAAACCTTGTTATTCTTGTCTCTACACCTGCGTAGTATAGTAAATAGTTCTCTGAGCACAGTAGCAATTAGCTTATTTCCTTTTGGTGATGTCTAGTTAGCTTAGGTAGCTACCAATCATGAGTGATTCCATAAAAATTGATCAACTACACACTGAGTATGGTGTTAAGAAAATTATAGGACATGCCCATCATTTTTGAGGTGCATCAATCAATAGATCAGAGAGCAATAGAATGCTAATATCTCACAATTCAAAGAAGTAATGATAATGAGATTTTGTAGTAATGTAATAGATAGTATTCTCAATATATCATGCTTTAAATCCCTGAAAATAATCAATCATACACTGAGAACAAGCTATGCAAAGGTCAGTGTACTAATGTAGTCATTGCAGAGAAGTGAAGTGAAGATATGATAAAATGTATGTATTAAGTCATGTACAAATACAATGTCATTGGCACTAATCAATTGCTCAATGTGTGGGGGTTGAATGAGCTATGAAGGGAGCTCTTTATTCACAATTTATCCCAATCAAAGTGATCTCTTGGAGTTGAGATGTCATGCGGATCTTTTAATCCTCATTTTATAGTTGAGTTTGGAGCCAACCTTTTGAATTCAAATTCAAAAGTTCACCTAAAAAGTGAATCCTAAAGTGTAGGATATGTTCTTGCATAACTCAACTAGCAAATGATTTGCGATTTGATGCTTTCTAGCTCCATGCAAGTGATGCACGTTTACAAAAGTAAATATACTTGAATTTACAAGGGATTGATCACATAAGACTTCATGCCTAATATGCTAATCAACCAAGCACGTGGGCTTGGATTCTCTTGCACCAACATTTAAGGCCTTTTATTCTTTCCTTTTACAAAGCTAATTACCTTGAACCTTACAAAAAATGATTAAGTGATCAACCAATTAAATCAAAGAAATAATATGAACATAAGTGCTATACTTCAAGGCATATATATGGTAGATGGTCCAATACCATCTAGATGATGGATTTGATATAGAAAATATCCTCCTCAAGAATAATGAAAGCTTGATGTTACAATAGACATGCATTCAAAATATGATGTTATTATGGTATGTGGTCTTTATGTGATTTGCCGCCAAGCAAAAAGTCCATTGGAACTAAATGGGTATACAAGCTAAAATGTAAGCATGATGCAATAGTTGCAATATGTTATGCTCAGGAAAGAGGCATTGATTTTGATGAGACCTTTGCACTCATAAGGATTGACTACTATTTGTAGCATTTGTGCACTTAGAGCTCATCGAGTTGACATGATCTTCTTAGCCTCAGGGTCATAAAGCTTGTACGCCTTCTTATCTTTGTTGTACCCTAAGAAGATGCATTTGATGCTTTTTGGTTGAAGCTTGTTTCTCTCCCTATCTAGAACATGTACATAACATTCACTTCCAAATACTTTGAAATGGGAAATAGAAGGCTTTTTACCAGTGTAGGCTTCTTGTAGAGTCTTTCCATTAAGTTCCTTGGTGTAGCTTATATTCAAGATGTAGACAGCAGTGTTGATAGCCTCTACCTAAAATTGATGAGGAGAACACTTTCCCTTCAACATGCACCTTGCCATCTCCATGATGGTTCTATTTCGACGTTCTGCAACACTCTTTTGTTGAGGGCTATGTGCCACTATGAATTGATGCTTGATTCCTTTACTCTTGTAGAAATCTTCAAATGTTGTTGATGTGAACTCACCACTACCGTCTATCCTGAATTTCTTCATCTTCTTCCCTATTTTAGTTTCAACAAGCTAAAGCCATTCTTTAAACTTGCCAAAAGCTTGAGCCTTATCACAAAGTAAGTACACCCACTTCTTCATGCTTAGTCTTTGACAAGTAACATGAAGTAGGAAGATCCCCCCGAGGCATGTGTAGGCCTTTTTCCACACAAATCAGAATGCACCAACTCTAGAGGATAGCTTGCCTTGACTCTAGAGGATAGCTTGCCTTGTTCTTGCTTTCTTGTGGAAATGCCTTCCTCTATTGTTTGCCCATCATGCGAGCTTCACATGGTTCCTTCATTTGTGCAATCGATGGTAGGTGTGCAACCATACCCCTATGATGCATCTCCTTCAGTACAAGGTATCTGATGTGGCCGAATCTCTCATACCATAGCTTACTTGTGCCCACACTTATAGTGGCTTTAAGATCACACAACTCATATAGGTTGTTTCTCTTATGCTAGTCCCAACAATGTTGTTGTCACTATCCATAATCCAAGCTCTTGTCTTACTGAAATATACTTGCTGACCTTCATCAATTATAAAAGCTATTGAAAGTAGATTTTGTTTGATAAGTGGAACATTCAACACATTTGAAAGCTTTTTGACATCGCCATTAGAGTTAATGAAAGAAACCATACCTTCACCTTCTACAAGACATCTTGCATTGTTGCCTACCTTTACTGTGATGGGTTCCTTTAGAGGTTGTAATGAACTATAAAGGTCTTTTTTGCTCATCGTGTGATGAGATGCTCCACTATCCAACACCCATGAGCCATCTGTTCTTGAATCTTCAGCCAAGGAGCACACCTTCTCTATGGTAGAAAATAACTCAAACTCTATTTCTGCTATGTTGGTAGACTCCTTGCCGTTGCCACATTTTGAAGAGCTGCTCTTCTCTTGTGCCTTCTTGACACGATAGTCTTGGATCCTATGTCCTTTTTTCTTGTAGTGGAAACACTCTCCCTTGAACTTCTTTTCGTTGTTCTTATTTTTGTCTCCATCTTTTGAACATTTCACTTTTCTTCCTTTGGCATTTGTTGTGAATGCAACATATCCTTTGTTGCTACCACTTCTTGCCTTGAGCCATAGCTCCTCCTTTATGCATAAGGCACAAAATTCTTCAAACATTAGTGGTTGATGTATGGTTTGAGTATTAAGAGAAGTTACCAAACCATAAAACTTAGATGGACAAATTCGAAGACAACATCGAGCTAACTCCTCACTTGACTTTTGTACATTTGCTCCCGATATTTGATCTCATAGATTCTTTATTCGAGTGTTAAGCACGTGCACTCTCCCCATCAGCAAACCTTTTTGTGCTAGCTAATTCTCCAAGTTCTAAATTCATGTCTGATTACGAGTTTCATATTGATTTCTTAATATGTTCCATGCTTCACACACCTTGGTAGCATGCTGAATGAGAGTCAGAACACTATTAGAAGTACTTGTAACTAGAGCAGAGAGTGCATCTACATTTCTATGTTTCGGAGCACGTAGAAGATCGACATCAGGAGGAATCATTCGATCACGATTTTCTGGATCATGTGTTTGTTGGGGATCATGATTAGTCCTAAGAACAATCTCCAAAAGCTCATATGAATCGAGGAGAGAAGTGATTTTAAACTTCCACAAGGTTTAGTTTATACCATCAATTTTACCTTTCGTGAAGGCTGGTGGTTGTATCCCCAATGTTGGGATGACCGACATCATTGCTACTATCTATGCTCCATCTACTCCTATTGACAAACCACCTTGATTCCTAGTTGTAGAGGATTCCAAGACCAAAAGTCCTACCATATCGGCCCTACAGGGTGAGGGGATATGCCCCTCAGATCTTGAAGAAGGGGGAGAGCCCCCCTCTGCACTCCCCCCACTAAGGTTCTATGGGGAAACAATGCGACACAAAAAGGCCTTTATTTTCACCTTGAATGGCAACCCAATGCGCCAAAAGTTTATGCCCTACCTAACCTAATGGCTAAGCTCACAAAGATCATCGATAACCATCAGTGGTCACACATAGACCTCATCTAACTTAGAAGTTAGGGTTCCATAAATGTCTTGGCTCTCACAATGGCTTCTCCTCATAATGGGGGCCTTACAACTTAGAGCCACGATGGATCATTTGTGTTCACTTGAGGGTGGATTATTGACCATATCTAAGAACACTATCATTATGTCAAGGAGACATTCTCTATTGGAGAGATCAATTTTTCATATGTGCCCACATAGGAGAACATTGTAGAACTTTTCACAAAGGTTGTGCCTAGGGAAAAGTTTGAAGCATTCCGCAAAGCTTTGGACTTACTTCCTTTTTTGGATTGATTCCACATAGCTTGGCACTTCCTTATGCATGATTTTGAGCTCCTTGTTCACCACATCATTCCTAGAGGGGATTTGTTGATATATTTTGGTAGTGATGTGTGTGAGGACCATCGAGACACTTTTTTCCCTCTTTAGGAGGTTTTTTCCCTCGGCTTGTATATATTTTATAACCATAACGTGTTACTTATCTTTGTATGTTCACTTGGAAATACATTCCATATTGTGTGTTGTGCTCCAAGCTTCTTCTTCTTCTTCTTCTTCCTTCTGTTCTTTGTCTGCTTCCATAGATGTCAAACTCCAACACTATTTTTAGTCTCTTAAATCATAGGTTTTGTACACCTACATGTTTTCTTATTCCCATTGTTTAGACATTCTCGCAATGCTCTATGTTTATAGGTTGATCCATATCTTACAAAGCGTTATCCTGTATAATCGATCACTATTCTTGCATTGCATTTCAAAGTTCACATCGAACTAGTTGTATACATTACAACACATCACCTTTTTAAATTACAGCATGGTCAAGCATGCATATATTAAGAGGATCAAACTTCATTCTTACGTATGATGAATAACTATTGATTTCGAGTTACCTTGTCAAACCTCTTTCGACTATAAATCTATTTTACATTATATTCAAGGTGTCAGAGTTACCTCGTTTTTGCAGAGAAAAGAGGCGCAAAAGAGGAGCCCCAAAATTTTCAAATTAATGAGCATAATTTTCTTCTTCAAAACCCTATGAAATTCCCTCAAAGCTATGTAAATGCACTAGAGGAGTCCTCTAGATGCATAAGCCCACATCATTGTAATATATTCCTTATAAAATAGTAGGAAATTAGAGATTAGCCAATAAAGTTCCGATCACTCGTGTGAAAGGAACATTTTTAGGGCACATGTATAAGTCACTTGGTGACTCTTTGTAAAGACTTTTTGCCATTGTGAAGAAGGAGAACAAAAATTTTGAATTTGCTTCTCTCCTGCTAATTTTCATCTTCTTTGTGATCTTTTGTGTGTGTGTGAAGCTTGGAATGTGTGTAGAGGACTGTTGTCTATCCCTCCTCATCACTTTTGAACTACTATAGTGTGTGTTTGAGCTAATACGAGTTGTGGACTGAGTGTAGCCTCATCGAGAGCTTAGAAATAAACCCGCTAGTGGCCATATTCGGAGTTCGGAGCTAGGAGAAACATTCGAATTTGTGTTTATTGTTGTAAGTGGTATCACGGTAGACATTTACAGAGATAGAGTGAGTTGGAGAGGTAGATTAGTCTTTTCTCATGCATTATAGCTAAACCGCTTCACGTGCCATCATGTGTGCACACGTCCTCATACACTTGGTTCATGTGGTTCTTCCGATTGATAATTATGCATGTGTTAATCCATCGCTATACGCACTTGTGTGGCAAATGAGATTTAGTCTCTTTGACACACGTCCCTAAGACCTCGTGACTTAGGTACACACGTTTTTGGCATCATTTTTGGGGAACAAACTCAACCAAGGTGACTTTGCGATGGTTATAGCTTTGGAGTGAAGGAATCGTACTTGTAGAAGTGAATTCGTTCAGTGGAAAATAGTCAGACACTTCAACACTTGTTACTTCACATCCCTGAGGTGTATGTAATGAGTTTTTAGGTTTAGGGTTAGGAGTGGAGGAGAGAAGGAGGATTTAGGTCAAGGAACCTCCCTGTATTATCATATAGAACAAAAATACACCAATCATACTACTAAGAATCGCCCATTCAACATGCAGACACGACCTTTAAATCAACCTCAGTATAGGCCATATGGATACCCACCTAGAGAGCCAAGACGGGAAATTCCCAGATATAATCTCTATCCACGACCACCAGGAGCACCTAGGCCATATGAGTAAGGGCAATATGCACAACCTCAGCCAGTGTTAGGATAGCAACCACCATTTCCACCAAATGTAGTACCAATGAAATATGCTCAACCAGAGGAAAACTTGGAGAGAGCCATAGTGCCAACATCACAAATAGCCAGTACAGAATCAACAAACACAGGATACGAGCAGACCCAAGGAGATTACTATCCCTATGATGCCAGTATGATGGAGTACGAGCAAGCTTATGACCCACAATACTATGGATATGAGGGATATGACAATGTCTATGGACCGTAACTGGCAACATTAATGTACACCACACCCAAAGCACCAGCACGCATGAGACCACCCATTAGATTGCCCAATCCAAAAGGACCGTGCTGTAGATGCGGAGGAGATCACTTTATCAGAGAATGCACTCGGCCATTCAACCCACCACCCCCTAGGATTTGGAAAGGGTATTGCAATGATTGTGGAAAGGAACATCTCTTTAGAGATTGCCCAAAAAATCCCAATAAGGCTCATGACACTACACCCATTAATGTGATCAAAGTAATAGAATCGTCAGGAAGTGACAAGGAATACACAGTGCCATTGAAATCCATCACATGAGCACAAACGAAAGGACAAGAAAGAAAACGAGTAGACCCTGAACAAGAAAAGAGTAAAACCATAGAACCCAAAATACCAGTAATAGAAGATTCACAGGACCCATGTGAGAGTATCCAAACAACGAAATGAAATTCAGGAGGAAATTCCTGTTACACCGCAGACACTAAAATTGGACAAGCCAGGATCAATTCTAGCAGACCCAAAACTAGACGATTTAGACATGTGGTTGAAAGCTTACCAAGCTAGAATTGTGAATGGGCCAAACATAGAGCAACACGAAAAGCTTTACGCATAGGGGAGTTAGAAAAGGAGAGGCTAGCGATATGTAGAAGACTCATAGAGGTAGCTCAGGCCACCCTAGAGAAGACTATACCAACCATCCCTGAGACGCGAGTATCTGAGGATCAATACATTGATTGTCTTGGAACCAAGGACCAAAAACTCAAAGAGAGGGAGGATAAGGAAGAACTAGTGAACACCCACAACAAACCCATGTCAATAGTCCGTGATTTAGAGGTTGAGTGGCCAAAAGAGTTGTGGACTAAAATTCGAGAAGATCAATGGAAAAAGAGTGGAATGGCAAAACCACCTTTCAAGGAATTAGATGTGGAAGTCTATCAACCACCGTCCTGTTGAGAGTTCCATGTTCCACCCTTTTGTCCAAAGCTAGAATCATTCTCATGCAAGCTCATTTATCCCACATGCAAGGGAATTCTCCCAAACTCCATATAATCAAGGCCTCCCTTCACTCCTCACAAGTCATTCCACTCTAGCTCATTTCCAAGAGTTTTCACACAAGTTATGTTTCGTTCCTTCCCTTCCCACCCTTCCCATATACATATCTTTTATTTCGTATCCCATAAGATCAATATTGCTACTTAACTCCTTAGTGCAGATCATGCCATCTTTTATTTTTTAGACCATCTTAGGAGACAATTGTAAGCCTCATTTCTCAGTCAAATAAGAGTGCTTTTTGAGCATTCCATGGAGAACATAATGGAGAAAGTGATCGGAGCAAGAATGAAGTGGATGCAATAGTCTAAGTCGCATAGGTCCCATGAAGGAGCTCAGACTATCCAATGTTTACCACCTGCAACAGCCCCAAAGCCTAAGGGTTCACAACAAGCAGCGTGGATGACATTTTGGTGTATCAGCAATGTAGCAGGCCCTGAAGACAGCTGAATGTGATAAGAGGATCCAGGAACTACTTGGAGATGCCATTCAATAAGGAGGATGGCGAGAAAGCACAATTGGGTTTGCACGCCATGGTCAATGTGTGTGTTGTAGCTTTCCATTTGATGGATACGGTTGGAGAATTTAGTCAAGGAGATGAGGGCAACACATATTTACCGGTCACATACAACGGATACATGACCAAGGATATACTAGACACAAGAGCAAGAGTAGGTATTGCCACCAAAGAAATTTGGGAAAAATGGGGAAAGCAAGCCCTACCACCAACTCGTATGAAGCTTCAATTAGCAGATGTCCATGTTGAGAAACCCCTAGGAATATTGGAAAAGATCAAATTAACCACCTGTGGAGTTGAATTTGAGCATATGTTAGCTATCTGTCAATTTGGAAAGGCAAATAATTATGAAATGATATTAGGATGACCTTTCATGAGACAACTCAGAGTAGTGCAAGATTGGGGACAAGACTCATTATACCTTCAACATCAAGGAAACACTACCAAGATAAACTTGTATACCTTTGCATAACGAGATGTACCTACATTACAATGGAACCTTGTACACAAGGAGGAAGATGATACGTCTATCCATAGTGCCGGATCAAGTGATCAATCATGGGTGCATGAGGATGCCCAGTTATGGATGTGTAAGGAAGCAAAGAGAGAGGATAAAAAGTTGTAGTCATGGCCCCTAGCATATCAAAATTATCGCCCCGTAGAGGACCCAATGTATATGCCTCAAGTTTTTCTTGATGAAGTATTTGAACTGCATGGTTGGATGGAGATCCTAGCAACCTTGGATGTGTGTGTAAATGAAGAAGTATTGACCATGAATGAATGTGTGGATGAAGAAGGCTATGACACAAACTTGTACATGGTAGTTTGTCAGGAGGTAGAAGCTGGAGAAATATTAGAAAAAGAATGGAGAGAAGAGTACGAGAGCATAGAAATGGAACCAGAATTTGATTCAGAGGAACGCTATCTAGAAGCCATTCGAGCCGAGGATAAAAGTGGAACAACAAAAGTGTTAGCAATCGAAGCAACCCCTATAGTATCAAACCATGAGGAAACCATGAGTAAAACCAAACCAACCATGGATCTTCTTTAAGTTCCCAAACACTTCAAAAGATATGAAGTAGATCAAAATGACTAATAAAATTTTGAGCATGTTACTAACAGTAGTAAAGGTATTTCAGCATGCGTAGTATACTTTTCTGAATTTCATTGGCATTAATTAGGGATCAGATGCCCTCATTTTTTATCTATCAACCATACCTAGCCACTTCACACTAATGGCCATATACTCGAGGCTCATGTTTTTGCCAAGTACTTACATGCAGAGATTTGAAGAGGCATTTTTTACATGAGTTTTTGAAATGGATTCAAAAATTTTTGCAAAACTATCTTCAAGCCTTAATGCAAAACTGGTGGCCTATGAATTAAGTTTCTTTGCGGATCATAGATAGGCACCAGATGATGGGGTAAAGTAAAGCCAATGGAAAGAATTAATGCTATGTCATGCCAATTTGCTTAATCAGTGAGAGCAAAAAGTCATACAAACATACTCACACCACCACAAAAAGCCTGTCGGGGATGAAAAAGTTTAGGATTAGGGATGTGTGGAAGGGGAATCGAGCAAAAAAGAAGAAGAAGAAGAAGATCAAAGAACAAAATAGCTCAATGAAGAAAAAAAGTTCATAAAGAAAAGAACAACCCTCTACCCAAAGTCTGATGGAGAGTGTTAATCTCCAAAAGAACAAGCTATCCTTGATGTTAGAGCACCTCTATATCAAGAATAACTCAAAACCTTTACCAATTTGGAGGATCAATACTAAATTATCAAAATCTTGAACAAATTGTGAAGAGAGTTAATACTTGGAAACTTTGCTGCACATATTTCACTCATTGACTAATCAAATGTGTAAATTTTTTGATAAAGTTGTGCACAAGTTGTCTCCTATAGATTTCGCACCTTCCCCAAGTTAAATCATTGTAAAAGACTAAGTATAACTTGAGAAATGAATCAAATAGTTCACCTATGTCTAAAACTATTCTCCTGAATAGTCGATTCTAACACCTGCAACTTCTAACACATGCTTCTCCCAAATTAGAACCCGCTTAAGCAAATGCTTTTAGCCATAGATGGATTACCTTCCAACTTAAATTTTGACTCCTCATTTGTGCAAAACTTTACACTGTGCACTGAGAACTAATCAATTCTTTGACCATCGAGATTGCGCCTGTTTCAGAAGACACTCAACACTTCTTCACATACAAATGTTCCTACACATAATTCTCTCAGCCTCTTTATAATTAGGCTCTTGACTATTGAATTAGACATCTACAAAAGGATTCTTGAAATGATCAAGCACAGAAGGAGAACCTAGCAAAATATCGAGCGCAACTTTTTCTTCTATTAAAAAAAGTTTACATGTGGATGAGAGAGAGAGATCTTCCTCACTTCTAAAGTGTCTAATGACTTCTAATTCTATTCAAAAAAGTTTACATGTGGATGAGAGAGAGAGAGATCTTCCTCACTTCTAAAGTGTCTAATGACTTCTAATTCTTCTAATTTCTTGCTCTCTCCTACTCTCTCATACTTGCCCCAACTTTTTATCTGTATATATAGGCATATATGTACAAGCTCAGGACCAAACTAAAGGTATAAGTGAGCTAACTATAAATTAATGTACATATGTATACAAGTCTTCATCTTCTAAACATGCACTATCTTCAAGCTTCATAAACCAATCTTTTCTTCAGTTTTGTCTTCAATTCTTTATCCAAAACATCAATTGGTGGTTGACTTGCACCAAGAGCTCCCCCTCAATCATCAATTGAGGTTTTCTCTATCTTCTTTATACCTGCCATGTCTTTGAATCTTTGTAGCTTTGGTCCATCCAAGCTTTTGGTTAAAATATCAACAATATGATCTTTTGTTGAAGTATGTATGACTTCCATCTCCTTATCAATTACCTTCTCTCTTAGAAAGTGATACTGAATCTCAATGTGTTTAGTCCTGGCATGAAAAACAGGGTTAGCAGCTAGATACAATGAACTCATGTTATCTCCATGAATAGTGGGTGTACTCTGAATTATGTCAAAACTCTTCATAAGAGTCTTTAGCCATATGACTTTGCAGCTTCAACCATACCTTTGTACTCTACCTCTATAGATGATAAAGCAACTGTGTGTTGCTTCGTAGAACACCAAGAGGTCTATCCCTCCCCATCACTTTTGAACTACTATAGTGTGTGTGTGTGTGTGTGTGTGAACCAATACGAGTTGTGCAGTGAGTGTATGTGTTTCCCACCATTCACTATTTTGGTGATAACTTGAAGAGCAGTTGTCTGATTTGAGTAAAATACCACTAATGGATGCCTCTCGTCGCTATTGCCCACATTCGGAGTTTGGAGCTGGGAGAAACATTCGAATTTGTGTTTACTACTGTAAGTGGTATCGCGGCAGATATTTACAAAGATAGAGTGAGTTGGAGAGGTAGATTAGTCTTTTCTCATGCATTACAACTGAACCACTTCACTTGCCATCATGTGTGCACACGTCTGTTGGGAGAGATGGTTGGATACACTCAGAAGATTGAGTTGGTGCTGCTATACCTGCTTCACACCAGCCCTCCTTTGATTCTAGATATGCTTAGTAGACCCCTTAAGCTTCCAAATGATACCAAAATATTCTATATGTACTTTGGAAATGATTTGACTAATGATTAGATCAAAACAGATGAGTTTGTACTTCACTAGACTTGAAAACTTTCTATTTTGATCTTGATACCTGCTCAGTCTTTCACTCAGTATGACCAGCACACTTACAATTGATCAAATTCCTTCTAGACATATTAAATTAGCTTAACAAGCTACCATTTTCAAGTGGAATGAGAAGAAATGACAAACTATACTCTGAGAAAGAAGTTTAGCAAAATTATATGTACCCCCGACTTTTTAGGAACTCTGCAGAAGAATACCAGAGATCACTTCGAGCAAGATTTCTCCGAGATGGCTGATCCAATGACCTTCAAATTTTGTAGGCATGTAGTATGCTTGGATCTGGTTTCAACAAGCTTTGAACCACTTGATTTGGTTCAGTAGGCACTGAGATATGCCTCTTGGAAGTTGACAGACTTGGAGAAGATAACTCAGAAAAACATAGAGTTGAAAAGTATGAATGTATCTATTGATTGATGTAATTGTACAATCTCACTAGCATGATAAGCATAGCTAAATGAGGTATTGTGGTGTAGGCTAAGATGTAGCACTCACACACACAGAAATACAATGATAAAATGCCTCAGGAAATGAGCTGAAGTGAGAGACACACCCGCGACTTTTTTACTTCATCTTTTTATAGAGGTTGAGTGATCATTTGAATTTTGAAATTCAAATCTAAGGCTCCCTAGAATATCTCTTCTAAAGTTAGGGAGATATTCTCTCCATTAAGTCCTCTAAATTTCCACGACTAATCAAGTAGGTGTACTCATACATATGTCAAGTCAATTTAGACTTTTACAAAGGAGTAAAATGGTAATAGTCCATAAGCATAAGTTCCTATGACTCTTCCTTCATGTAGAGATATCCTTCAAGGGTTCCAAGCCAAAGGTGAAGGCTTGAATTGCACCAACAGCTCCCCCTCAAGCCAAACACTTTGGCTTAAGTCTTCATCTTCAATCTTCAATCACATCCTGCAATCCAATCATGGATTTGAATCTGCATAATTTGTTTCCATCCAAAGCTTTAGTGAGTAAATCTGCACATTGCATATTAGTGGACACATAAGTCAATTGAATGTCTTTGCTTAGCAACTTTTCTCTCACATAGTGGTAATGAACCTCTATGTGTTTTGTCCTAGCATGATATATTGGATTAGCTGCAAGGTGAAGAGAACTTGTGTTATCACCAAAGATAATTGGTGGCCTTGTATGTAGGCCTAACTCTGTATACAAAAGTTTTAACCAAATAACTTCTTGAGTGGCATTGGCTAGCCCTCTATACTCTGCTTCAGTAGATGACAAAGCTACTGTAGGTTGTTTCTTGGCTGACCAAGAAATAGGTTTATCACCTACAAAACATATGTATCCTGATGTGCTCCTCCTATCATCCTTGCATCCTGCCCAATCTGCATCTGAATATACTTTAATATCAATATCTGATGTATAAGGAAAGTACAAACCATGGTTCTGAGTCCCCTTTAGATACTTCAAGATCTTCTTTGCTGCCTCTAGGTGAGGTACCCTTGGTTTGTGCATGAATTGGCTTAGCACACTAACTCCATATGCTATGTCAATTCTTGTTAAGGTAGCATAATTCAAACTACCAACCATACTTTGGTATCATGTAATGTCTTGGACTTCATCACCTTCATGAGCACTAAGCTTTAGGTTGACCTCCATTGGAGTACTTGAGACTTTAGCTTCCTGCAAATTAAACTTTTTCACAATGTCCTGTACATACTTCTTTTGAGTGATATATATACCTGAATTAGTGTAGACTAACTCAAGACCTAAGAAGTATTTCAATAATCCAAGATCATTGATCTTGAACTCCTTCATCATCTGTCCTTTGATGCTTCTAATACCATTGACATCATTGCCTGTAATGATGATGCCATCAACATAAACACACAAGTAGATTACCTCTGTACTACTCCTCTTTATGAATAGAGAAGTGTCTGCTTTACTGATCACAAATCCTTGGTCTTGGAGATATGTTGTCAACCTGTAATTCCATGCTCTAGGTGCTTGCTTCAATCCATATAGAGCCTTCTTCAATTTACAAACATAATTTACCTTCTTGGGATCTTCATAGCCAGGTGGTTGTGACATGTAGACTTCTTCAGATATCCATCCATTCAAGAAAGCATTCTTGACATCTAATTGGTACATGTTCCAATTCTTGGATGCAGCTACACTCACTAGTACTCTGATTGTTGGCATTTTAGCCACAGGAGAAAATGTCTCCTCATAATCAATGCCTTGGGTTTGTGCAAAGCCCTTGGCTACCAACCTAGCTTTGTACCTGTTGATTGTTCCATCTGAGTTTCTCTTTAGTTTGTAGATCCATCTGGATCCTATCACCTTCATAGAATCCTTCTTGGGTACCAAGTCCCATGTGTCACTCTCCTTGAGAGCTTCTATTTCTTCATCCATAGCTCCTTTCCATTCTAGTTTGGTGATTGCCTCTTCATATGTACCTGGTTCTTCATTCAATAGATCCTTTGCAAGATATACAGAATGCTTAGTTACAAGAGAAGTGTCATACCCATATTTGATAGGCTTCTTACTTTCTCTCTGAGATCTCCTCATTGCTGAGTTGAGGATTCTGGTATATCCTCTAGCTTCTTCATTTTCATCTTCCCTTTGGACTTCCATGCCTTGAATTCCTCAAGGTTAATTGTGTCATCATCATCTGAGCTTGAGTCTTCTTTCTGGATTGGTTCTTCCTTGGTGAGCTTTGGAAAGTCTTCTTCCATGTCATAAGGTAGAGTAACCTTCCTGCATTCATTCTCATACCATGAGTCATTCTCATCAAAGATGACATCTCTGCTTATCTTGAAACCTTTGTTTGAGGGGTTTTAGAATCTGTACCCTTTCTGGTTCAAGTCATAACCAATGAAGATACATTTTTCAGCTTTAGGATCTAGCTTTCCCCTTACCTGTGAGGGAATATGCACATATGCAAAACAACCAAAGATTTTGCAATGATCTAATGATGGTCTCTTACCATGCCAAGCTTCATAACGTGTCATTCCATCAAGTGTCTTTGATGGCAACCTGTTAATAAGATAGGTGGCAGTAGATACACTCTCTGCCCAAAGATAATTTGGCAACTTCTTCTCATTAAGCATAGACCTAGCTGTTTCAACAATGAGTCTATTCCTTCTTTCAGCTACCCCATTTTGTTCAGGTGAGTACCTTGTAGTTATCTCCCTTTTGATGTCTCTTTCCTGCAAGAAATCTTCAAACTCATTGGAGAAGTACTCTCCACCTCCATCTGACCTTAGCCTTTTCAAGTTTCTACCTGTTTGATTTTCAACTAGTGCAAGATATCTTTTGAAACAATTAAACACTTCATCCTTATGCTTCATAAAGTATAACACAGTCCATCTGCTATAATCATCAATGAAGGACACATAATACCTTGATCCTGAAATGGAGGGATCCTTGCTAGGTCCCCAAACATCTGTGTGTACCAAGTCTAGGTAGTCTTCATGCATGAAACCTTTCCTTGAGTAGGGCAACCTGTGAGACTTACCAAACTGACAAGCACTACACTTGTAAATCATATGTTGCTTGGATACATTAGGTATCCCAAGCACACATTGATCCCTGCACATTTGCTTTAGGGTTCTTTCACCTATGTGACCTAACCTCTTGTGCCATATTTCTAACTCTGAAAGTGTTTGATCCTTGTAATTGTATAAAGCAATGTTTTTGGTGTCTTCTAGCTCAAAAGTAAACAATCTACCTGATTTCTCTCCCTTGGCTATCCTTTTGAATCCATGTCTTGGGTCCTCCACATATGCTCCATGTTGATTGAACCTGACTTGTAAACCTTTCTCCACAATCTGACCAACACTCATTAGGTTCTTGGTAATGGTTGGAACATAAAGTACTCTGCTCAATAAGTTTTGATTACCATCACTAGTCTTTACATTACCAACCTTTACAACAGAATGCTTAGTACCATCACCTGTCTGCACCTGATGTTTGCCCTTGGGTTCTTCCAAATCAGAAAGTAGTGCCACATTACCAGCTACATGGTTAGAACACCCTGAATCAATATAAAATAAATGATCATCATTTGTACCTGCCTTGGAGGTCATATTCATGATCAATAGGGAGTCATCTTGCTCCTCTGTATAGTTGTTGTAGTCCTTCCTATTTCTGTATCCACCTTGGTAGTTACCATTGTGATTGTGGTTGTAATTGTTGTTGTACTGATTGTTGTATCCATTATAGCCTTGGTGTTGGTTGAATCTGCCTCTACCTTGAGAGTATCCACCTCTTTGATAGCCTCTTCCTCTCTGCTTCTTATAATTTCTGTAGCACTCATCTGTGGTATGGTTAGATAATCCACAAATGTTGCATGATGATGAGTTGTAGGGTCTCCCCCTACCTTGCTTACCTCCTCTGCCTCTACCTCTTGAAGATCTACCTCTCCCTGCATAGTTTGCTTGGGAGGTAGAGCCTTCTTCATCAACCTTCTTACTTTTACCTTTATCCTTAACCTTCTTATCAGTGTATAAAGCAGAGGGGTTGTTACCTTTTGATTGCTCTCCATTCCTTGTAAGCTTTGCTTCATGTGTGAAGAGTTGACCAATCAGAGTTGTTAAATCAGGAGCATGTATGTCCATGTATAGGTCCATTGCTGTGGTAAAGCTCTCCAACTTATCATCTGCCTTTAGTCCATTGGTTACTTGCCTTACTATTTGTTCCTCTTCAATCTCCTCTCCAATACTTGCAAGCTGGTGTGCAATGTCTTTGACCCTAGTGACAAAGTCTGAAACTGATTGCTTCCTAAGAGTAGTGAATTCAATCCATAGTTGATTCTTTCTGGCCCTTGGACTTGATGAGAAATATGTTGACAAGGTTTCCCAAGTTTCTTGGGAAGTCTTGCAATTCCTTACGTGAGGTAAAAGGAAATCAGATATAGAGTTAAGAAGATAAGACCTTGCCAAAGCATCTTTTGCACACCATGTGTTGAGTCTCTCTTGTTCATCCTTGGTGGGTAGTCCTCTAGCTTTGAATGAGGGCAATTCCTCATCTCCTGATATGAATCCAAATAAGCTTCTTCGTTGTAGATAGGTCTTCATCCTCAGAGACCAAGCTTGGCAATTGTTCCTATCCAATTTGTCAATGAAAGAGGGAAAACCATCTCCCATGTTTACCTTATTTGCTCTCATACCACTGTTGGGAGAGATGGTTGGATACACTCAGAAGATTGAGTTGGTGCTGCTATACCTGCTTCACACCAGCCCTCCTTTGATTCCAGATATGCTTAGTAGACCCCTTAAGCTTCCAAATGATACCAAAATATTCTATATGTACTTTGGAAATGATTTGACTAATGATTAGATCAAAATAGATGAATTTGTACTTCACTAGACTTGGAAACTTTCTATTTTGATCTTGATACCTGCTCAGTCTTTCACTCAGTATGACCAGCACACTTACAATTGATCAAATTCCTTCTGGACATATTAAATTAGCTTAACAAGCTACCAGTTGCAAGTGGAATGAGAAGAAATGACAAACTATACTCTGAGAAAGAAGTTTAGCAAAATTATATGTACCCCCGACTTTTTAGGAACTCTGCAGAAGAATACCAGAGATCACTTCGAGCAACATTTCTCCGAGATGGCTGATCCAATGACTTTCAAGTTTTGTAGGCATGTAGTATGCTTGGAGCTAGTTCCAACAAGCTTTGAACCACTTGATTTGGTTTAGTAGGCACTGAGATATGCCTCTTGGAAGTTGACAGACTTGGAGACGATAACTCAGAAAAACATAGAGTTGAAAAGTATGAATGTATCTATTGATTGATGTAATTGTACAATCTCACTAGCATGATAAGCATAGCTAAATGAGGTATTGTGGTGTAAGCTAAGATGTAGCACTCACACACACAGAAATACAATGATAAAATGCCTCGGGAAATGAGCTGAAGTGAGAGACACACCCGCGACTTTTTTACTTCATCTTTTTATAGAGGTTGAGTGATCATTTGAATTTTGAAATTCAAATCTAAGGCTCCCTAGAATATCTCTTCTAAAGTTAGGGAGATATTCTCTCCATTAAGTCGTCTAAATTTCCACGACTAATCAAGTAGGTGTACTCATAGATATGCCAAGTCATTTTAGACTTTTACAAAGGAGTAAAATGGTAATAGTCCATAAGCATAAGTTCCTATGACTCTTGCTTCATGTAGAGATATCCTTCAAGGGTTCCAAGCCAAAGGTGAAGGCTTGAATTGCACCAACAGCTCCCCCTCAAGCCAAACACTTTGGCTTAAGTCTTCATCTTCAATCTTCAATCACATCCTGCAATCCAATCATGGATTTGAATCTGCATAATTTGTTTCCATCCAAAGCTTTAGTGAGTAAATCTGCACATTGCATATTAGTGGACACATAAGTCAATTGAATGTCTTTGCTTAGCAACTTTTCTCTCACATAGTGGTAATGAACCTCTATGTGTTTTGTCCTAGCATGATATATTGGATTAGCTGCAAGGTGAAGAGAACTTGTGTTATCACCAAAGATAATTGGTGGCCTTGTATGTAGGCCTAACTCTGTATACAAAAGTTTTAACCAAATAGCTTCTTGAGTGGCATTGGCTAGCCCTCTATACTCTGCTTCAGTAGATGACAAAGCTACTGTAGGTTGTTTCTTGGCTGACCAAGAAATAGGTTTATCACCTGCAAAACATATGTATCATGATGTGCTCCTCCTATCATCCTTGCATCCTGCCCAATCTGCATCTGAATATACTTTAATATCAATATCTGATGTATAAGGAAAGTACAAACCATGGTTCTGAGTCCCCTTTAGATACTTCAAGATCTTCTTTGCTGCCTCTAGGTGAGGTACCCTTGGTTTGTGCATGAATTGGCTTAGCACACCAACTCCATATGCTATGTCAATTCTTGTTAAGGTAGCATAATTCAAACTACCAACCATACTTTGGTATCCTGTAATGTCTTGGACTTCATCACCTTCATGAGCACTAAGCTTTAGGTTGACCTCCATTGGAGTACTTGAGACTTTAGCTTCCTGCAAATTAAACTTTTTCACAATGTCCTGTACATACTTCTTTTGAGTGATATATATACCTGAATTAGTGTAGACTAACTCAAGACCTAAGAAGTATTTCAATAATCCAAGATCATTGATCTTGAACTCCTTCATCATCTGTCCTTTGATGCTTCTAATACCATTGACATCATTGCCTGTAATGATGATGCCATCAACATAAACACACAAGTAGATTACCTCTGTACTACTCCTCTTTATGAATAGAGAAGTGTCTGCTTTACTCATCACAAATCCTTTGTCTTGGAGATATGTTGTCAACCTGTAATTCCATGCTCTAGGTGCCTGCTTCAATCCACATAGAGCCTTCTTCAATTTACAAAAATAATTTACCTTCTTGGGATCTTCATAGCCAGGTGGTTGTGACATGTAGACTTCTTCAGATATCCATCCATTCAAGAAAGCATTCTTGACATCTAATTGGTACATGTTCCAATTCTTGGATGCAGCTACACTCACTAGTACTCTGATTGTTGGCATTTTAGCGAGAGGAGAAAATGTCTCCTCATAATCAATGCCTTGGGTTTGTGCAAAGCCCTTGGCTACCAACCTAGCTTTGTACCTGTTGATTGTTCCATCTGAGTTTCTCTTTAGTTTGTAGATCCATCTGGATCCTATCACCTTCATAGAATCCTTCTTGGGTACCAAGTCCCATGTGTCACTCTCCTTGAGAGCTTCTATTTCTTCATCCATAGCTCCTTTCCATTCTGGTTTGGTGATTGCCTCTTCATATGTACCTGGTTCTTCATTCAATAGATCCTTTGCAAGATATACAGAATGCTTAGTTACAAGAGAAGTGTCATACCCATATCTGATAGGCTTCTTACTTTCTCTTTGAGATCTCCTCATTGCTGAGTTGAGGATTCTGGTATATCCTCTAGCTTCTTCATTTTCATCTTCCCTTTGGACTTCCATGCCTTGAATTCCTCAAGGTTAATTGTGTCATAAGGTAGACTAACCTTCCTGCATTCATTCTCATACCATGAGTCATTCTCATCAAAGATGACATCTCTGCTTATTTTGAAACCTTTGTTTGAGGGGTTGTAGAATCTGTACCCTTTCTGGTTCAAGTCATCACCAATGAAGATACATTTTTCAGCTTTAGGATCTAGCTTTCCCCTTACCTGTGAGGGAATATGCACATATGCAATACAACCAAAGATTTTGCAATGATCTAATGATGGTCTCTTACCATGCCAAGCTTCATAAGGTGTCATTCCATCAAGTGTCTTTGATGGCAACCTGTTAATAAGATAGGTGGCAGTAGATACACTCTTTGCCCAAAGATAATTTGGCAACTTCTTCTCATTAAGCATAGACCTAGTTGTTTCTACAATGAGTCTATTCCTTCTTTCAGCTACCCCATTTTGTTCAGGTGAGTACCTTGTAGTTATCTCCCTTTTGATGCCTCTTTCCTGCAAGAAATCTTCAAACTCATTGGAGAAGTACTCTCCTCCTCCATCTGACCTTAGCCTTTTCAAGTTTCTACCTGTTTGATTTTCAACTAGTGCAAGATATCTTTTGAAACAATTAAACACTTCATCCTTATGCTTCATAAAGTATAACACAGTTCATCTGCTATAATCATCAATGAAGGACACATAATACCTTGATCCTGAAATGGAGGGATCCTTGCTAGGTCCCCAAACATCTGTGTGTACCAAGTCTAGGTAGTCTTCATGCATGAAACCTTTCCTTGAGTAGGGCAACCTGTGAGACTTACCAAACTTACAAGCACTACACTTGTAAATCATATGTTGCTTGGATACATTAGGTATCCCAAGCACACATTGATCCCTGCACATTTGCTTTAGGGTTCTTTCACCTATGTGACCTAACCTCTTGTGCCATATTTCTAACTCTGAAAGTGTTTGATCCTTGTAATTGTATAAAGCAATGTTTTTGGTGTCTTCTAGCTCAAAAGTAAACAATCTACCTGATTTCTCTCCCTTGGCTATCCTTTTGAATCCATGTCTTGGGTCCTCCACATATGCTCCATGTTGATTGAACCTGACCTGTAAACCTTTCTCCACAATCTGACCAACACTCATTAGGTTCTTGGTAATGGTTGGAACATAAAGTACTCTGCTCAATAAGTTTTGATTACCATCACTAGTTTTTACATTACCAACCTTTACAACAGAATGCTTAGTATCATCACCTGTCTGTACCTGATGTTTGCCCTTGGGTTCTTCCAAATCAGAAAGTAGTGCCACATTACCAGCTACATGGTTAGAACACCCTCAATCAATATAAAATAAATGATCATCATTTGTACCTGCCTTGGAGGTCATATTCATGATTAATAGGGAGTCATCTTGCTCCTCTGTATAGTTGTTGTAGTCCTTCCTATTTCTGTATCCACCTTGGTAGTTACCATTGTGATTGTGGTTGTAATTGTTGTTGTACTGATTGTTGTATCCATTGTAGCCTTGGTGTTGGTTGAATCTGCCTCTACCTTGAGAGTATCTCTTTGATAGCCTCTTCCTCCCTGATTCTTATAATTTCTGTAGCACTCATCTGTGGTATGGTTAGATAATCCACAAATGTTGCATGGTGATGAGTTGTAGGGTCTCCCCCTACCTTGCTTACCTCCTCTGCCTCTACCTCTTGAAGATCTACCTCTCCCTGCATAGTTTGCTTGGGAGGTAGAGCCTTCTTCATCAACCTTCTTACTTTTACATTTATCCTTAACCTTCTTATCAGTGTATAAAGCAGAGGGGTTGTTACCTTTTGATTGCTCTCCATTCCTTGTAAGCTTTGCTTCATGTGTGAAGAGTTGACCAATCAGAGTTGTTAAATCAGGAGCATGTATGTCCATGTATAGGTCCATTGCTGTGGTAAAGCTCTCCCACTTATCATCTCCCTTTAGTCCATTGGTTACTTGCCTTACTATTTGTTCCTCTTCAATCTTCTCTCCAATACTTGCAAGCTGGTCTGCAATGTCTTTGACCCTAGTCACAAAGTCTGAAACTGATTGCTTTGATTGCTTCCTAAGAGTAGTGAATTCAATCCATAGTTGATTCTTTCTGGCCCTTGTACTTGATGAAAAATATGTTGACAAGATTTCCCAAGTTTCTTGGGAAGTCTTGCAATTCCTTATGTGAGGTAAAAGGAAATCAGATATAGAGTTAAGAAGATAAGACCTTGCCAAAGCATCTTTTGCACACCATGTGTTCAGTCTCTCTTGTTCATCCTTGGTGGGTAGTCCTGTAGCTTTGAATGAGGGCAATTCCTCATCTCCTGATATGAATCCAAATAAGCTTCTTCCTTGTAGATAGGTCTTCATCCTCAGAGACCAAGCTTGGTAATTGTTCCTGTCCAATTTGTCAATGAAAGAGGGAAAACCATCTCCCATGTTTACCTTATTTGCTCTGATACCACTGTTGGGAGAGATGGTTGGATACACTCAGAAGATTGAGTTGGTGCTGCTATACCTGCTTCACACCAGCCCTCCTTTGATTCCAGATATGCTTAGTAGACCCCTTAGGCTTCCAAATGATACCAGAATATTCTATATGTACTTTGGAAATGATTTGACTAATGATTAGATCAAAACAGATGAGTTTGTACTTCACTAGACTTGAAAACTTTCTATTTTGATCTTGATACCTGCTCAGTCTTTCACTCAGTATGACCAACACACTTACAATTGATCAAATTCCTTCTGGACATATTAAATTAGCTTAACAAGCTACCATTTGCAAGTGGAATGAGAAGAAATGACAAACTATACTCTGAGAAAGAAGTTTAGCAAAATTATATGTACCCCCGACTTTTTAGGAACTCTGTAGAAGAATACCAGAGATCACTTCGAGCAAGATTTCTCCGAGATGGGTGATCCAATGACCTTCAAATTTTGTAGGCATGTAGTATGCTTGGATCTGGTTCCAACAAGCTTTGAACCACTTGATTTGGTTCAGTAGGCACTGAGATATGCCTCTTGGAAGTTGACAGACTTGGAGAAGATAACTCAGAAAAACATAGAGTTGAAAAGTATGAATGTATCTATTGATTGATGTAATTGTACAATCTCACTAGCATGATAAGCATAGCTAAATGAGGTATTGTGGTGTAGGCTAAGATGTAGCACTCACACACACAGAAATACAATGATAAAATGCCTCGGGAAATGAGCTGAAGTGAGAGACACACCCGCGACTTTTTTACTTCATCTTTTTATAGAGGTTGAGTGATCATTTGAATTTTGAAATTCAAATCTAAGGCTCCCTAGAATATCTCTTCTAAAGTTAGGGAGATATTCTCTCCATTGAGTCCTCTAAATTTCCACGACTAATCAAGTAGGTGTACTCATACATATGCCAAGTCATTTTAGACTTTTACAAAGGAGTAAAATGGTAATAGTCCATAAGCATAAGTTCCTATGACTCTTGCTTCATGTAGAGATATCCTTCAAGGGTTCCAAGCCAAAGGTGAAGGCTTGAATTGCACCAACAGTTTTCATACACTTGGTTCATGTGGTTCTTCGGATTGATAATTAAGCTTGTGTCAATCCACCGCTATACACACTTGTGTGGCAAATGAGATTTAGTCTCTTTGACGCAAGTCCCTAAGACCTCGTGACTTAGGTACGCACTCGTCAATCCTCTTTCACCCATAAATTTATTATACACTATATTCAAGCTGTTAAGGCTTTTATGTTAATAAAACGTATTAATTAGAAGCTTAATAAAGTGCATGTTTCTAGATTATATTTAGGGCATTGTTGGTTATTTTGTATTATGGCACCTCTAAATTTATTCTATCTACACAAGGCATCCTTTTTTTCAAATAATTATAGTAGGGTTTTGTGTTCTATTACCAAATGTTATGTAAAAAAGTAGGATGGAGACTCATTGAGACTCTCTTATGTATCTGGATGTATAGGTTTTTTCTAGAGGTAATCATTATACCTAGAATGTTTTTGGAATGTAATGCATTGCCACTTATGACTAGGAATCCTTATGAGTTTCACCTCTCATTCACTAAGATTGCCATTCAAAGAACTAGAAATATGAAGGTTCCACTTTTCAACCATCCTTAATGATGAAAGCTTGTATAGATATAAATCCTCGAATCCTTGATAGAAAGTTTCAAGAAACAAATATATATGGATAAATGAAGAGCATTAGATGTATATGAAGATTCATGCACGACTTCCGAAAATTCCTTCACGTTATTTTCCCACTAGGTATAGGACATAAAATCAGTTCATGCAAAAAAAAACCCCAAATTTCCTTATTTTTTAACTTTAGAAAAGGTTTTATATTTCCTTTTATAAAGTTAGAAGTGGTTTTTTTCCTAGGAAGCATGTAATTAACCCTCTAGAACTTTTAGAGATCTCCTCAAGCTCATTCTGGATAGTTTTACAAGACTACTTTTTAACTTAATTGGATTCTAGTATTTGAAAACGGATAGCTGAAAAGTTCTAAATACTAATGCGGTCATTTATAAAGGGTCTTTTTGGTTAATTCAAGAGAGATTTTCCTTGAAATTTGTCCAAAAGACATTGATTTCAACTTATCTCTTAATCTTCTTTCTCTTATACCTATTTTTACCGAGGAAGTGTTTTCTTCCATAAATCATGCTTTTTTTGCTTGCGTTTCCATGTGAATTCACTTGCATGTGCATTCCATCACATGCACTACATCGTCATACACACATAGGAGATCATGCATAGTATTTGAGCAATTTAAGTTTGATCCATCATACTTGAAGATAATAAGTCACAAATCGCTCTTGAAAGTCTACAAATTCTATGTAGTTGGATGGTTATATGCATGAAGTAAAGGTAAGTTCACACTTTAGAATCTCATTGAGTCTTAGGAAAGCATGCGTTTTTCATAACCATCGCATCTTAGACAAACTCCATAGCACTTAAACTTTCTTGATGAAGTAACACATGGAGCTATACGTACTCTTTGAGTGGTTGACTTCACCCAAAATATCAAGGCAATTCTTGCACCACATTGCGTGTTGTTCTATAGAAATGCATTAGTGTTATTGGGAAAGAGTTGAAGAATGATATGAACATGATTATGCGGGAGCGAGACACCCTGAATATTCCACAGTTCAATTTGAGTGTTAACCTGATAGCTGACCCCATTAAGGATAATGGAAAACAATAGTGGGGCTAGAGGGCAACCTTGTCTAATGGAGTGATTAAGAAAAAATGTCGACGACAGGTTGTTATTCATGTTAATATAAGGGGAAGTATTCCCCATGAGCATGAAAACCATTTTGATGAACTTAAGTTTGCATATGAGGTCCTTGAGGGATTGCAGGATAAATCCTACTTAGTCTCTCATATGCTTTGTCAAATTCTATCTTGCTGAAGAGAATGTCTTGGGCTAACTCCTTTGCATAATCCATTACCTCCCAAGTGTCAATGATCACTTCTAGAATGGACCCTCATTTGATGAAGCCTTCCAGATCTTCATTGATCCATGAAGGAAGATGGCTCGCAATACGATTGGAAAGCACCTTGGTGAAGACTTTATAGCTAGACTTGAGCATGGTGATAGGTCACCAATTTTCATTTCTATTTTTGTTGTCTTTCTCATGGATGACTGTGATGACTCCATTTAAACCATTTGAAACTAGACCAAGATTGATTGATTCATGCCAAATTGAGCATAGAGGGTCCATTGGAACTTTTCTAAATATCTTGATGAGCTCATTAGTGAGGGCGTCAAGCCCTAGGATTTTACCTTTAGCAAAGGTCTTGATTGCTTGCAAAATTTCCTATCTAGAAATGGGAGAATTGAGAAAGTGCATAAGGCTTATTTACTTTCCTGTAGATTTTCTTCTCAAGGAGAACATTTTTCTACACTGATTAGTCTAAACATCCTGCCAAGGAAAATTGTTCATCCTATCACATAATGGGACAATAATGATGAATAGATGTTAGAGAAGAGTATGAAATATCAAAGAGATATTTCTACATTAGAAGCATAATTTCTCACCAAAATATAAAGACTCCAAGAATTGAAAAAAGTCTCTATAGGGTAAGGAATCACTAGTGTCATAATTGGAGGAAAAATACGATCTATTACAAAAGGAACCTAAAGAGGTTATCACTGCAAAAATAAAATTCTAAAAAATGAGAAAGGATGTCTAGGATGTTAGATCAATATGCTTGGAAAATAAAGTTTGTCAAAGATCAAAATTAAGTTCACTTCTTGGAGAAACCTTAAAAAATTCTAAAAAATGAGAAAGGATGTCTAGGATGTTAGATCAATATGCTTGGAAAATAAAGTTTGTCAAAGATCAAAATTAAGTTCACTTCTTGGAGAAACCTTAATCTTGTGCAGATTATATGCTTTCTCTTATAATTCTTTGTATTAATTTCTCTTGTGCCATAGTAATTAGGACTTTCATTAAGGATTTAAGAGAAGCCAAAAGTCATGAGTCAAGTGGATGAGATCAGTTCCAAATATTATCAATCAAGTTTTAAATAGATTTTCATTTTCCTAGATTGTAGGAAGAAAAGAGTTCACCACATCTAACTCAATCCCACGAGGATTAGAGATTCAAACTCAAATCAATAGTCATAGGAACTCACAAGGGAATATATAGAAGTGTATATAAACACTCTACACACATACAAAAGAGAGAAAAGTGAATTAAAATCATTTTGATTCATTACTTGTCCATAGTGCATTTCTTTGCATCTTCTTCTCTAAAGTAAGCAGACTTGCAGAGGTTGGTTCTCATGCGTCATATGTCTAACACTTAGAATTAAGAACTCATTGGAAATGTATTAGTGTCCACATGTCTCTACCTTCTTTCTCTAATTGTCTCACTCTCTCTATCTCTCTCTACCTTCTCTCTCTACTTACCTCACCCTCTCTCTACCTTCTCTTTCCACCTCTCACCCTCTCTCTACCTTCTCTCTAACTTATCTCTCTACCTCTCCCTCCCTCTCTCTACCTCTCGTTAACTTCTCTCTCTACTTCTCTCATCCTCTCTCTACCTTTTGTCAACCTTATCTCTCTACTTCTCTCATTCCCCCCTCTCTTTCTCTCTCTCCCTATCTCTCTCTCTCCTCCCTCCCTCTCCCTCTCTCTCTCTCTCTCTCTCTCTCTCTCTCTCTCTCTCTCTCTCTCTCTCTCTCTCTCTCTCTCCCTCTCCCTCCCTCCCTCCCTCCCTCCCTCTCTCCCTCCCTCTCTCTCTCTCTCCCCCCCCCCCTCTCTCTCTCTCTCTCTCTCTCTCTCTCTCTCTCTCCCTCCCTCCCCTCCCCTTGCCCCCCTTCCCCTCTCCCCCCACCCACCATAGGATAAAGTGTATCCTTTGGTGTGGTTTATATTTCAATCTTATCCTTAGGTTGTCAAGAAATGAGTCCACGAGTGTCCAGAAACATGAAATTGACCCCAAGTTTTAAAATTTGACACCATTTTAAAAAACTTAGGGCCCTAGACTCATTTTTTGCATTAGTTTCCCCCAAATTCAATACTTTTTCAATCTTTTGGTCAAAATCCATATGTTTTGAACACATTTAACATGTGATTTTATCCTACAAGTGGCCCACATGGTCTATTCCCTTGTTATTTTCCCACATGTTTCACAATTTGCATATGAATCATATGTATGTTCCATGTTTTTGTATTTCTTTTCACTGTCGTTAGCCCAAAATCATACTCCATCCCCTTCCTTGAGACCTAAACCTAGCCCTCACCCTCCCTCCTACCTCTCTATTCCTCATTAGACCCATAACCCTCCCTAACCTTTCCTTCTTACCCCCCAGCAATCCTAGTTCTTCCTTTACATTGATTTGGTGTATAGTTTTGCTATTCCCTTATTATGTTGTTCATATGTTCTATTTTGTGGTCTTAACCGCTCTTGTGGAGAGGTGGTGCATATTTGCTCATGGTTTGGCTATTAGTTCTCTGGGCTGGAGATCCCACTAGGTGGTGGGAAAGTGTTGAGATGGTCAAAGTGGGGGCTATGCAAGTGTTGCATAGGTGGTGCATGGGTGGTGCATGTGGCAGAGAAGAAGGGGTGCACATGTTGTGCACAAACAATACACAATCGTTTTGCAAGAAAGAATGCATGTTGCAGAATGGTTTTTTGAAGGGTTTTCAAGTCTTTTTAAGTCTTTTGGAAGTTTTAGGTGAACCCTCCTTGTTGATATATTTTATTAGTGATGTGTTTAAATGTACTAGGACCATTGGGGTATCGTTTTCCCTCATTAGGAGGTTTTTTCCCCAACTTGTATATATGCCCACAACCCTAATGGGTCACTTGTCTTTGTACATTCTCTTGGTAATAAATTCAGTAGTGTGTGTTATGCTCCAAGCTTCTTCTTCTTCCTTTTGTTATTTGCATGCTTCTATAGACCTCAAAATCCACGAAGTGGTATTAGACTAGGTTGTTGCTTCATCTAGGACATCGTTGATGTTGACATATCAAGCTCAACATGTGATGATGTAGGATCACACATATCACTTTTTCATTCTTTGACATGTATAATGGTCATGCCCATATATATCAAGGATACTTCATTGAGCTTTACTAGATTTATCTACAAGAATGATGGCACATTTATTTCTTTCTAGCTCACTTATTCACAGACATTAGGATTTTCTTTATGTATCATTCTTTGTATATTGCACTTGTTGTATTGTTGTTTTAGGTCATTCTTATACATTCCTTTTATATAATAGAAGAAGAATAAGAAGATCATTCTTCCTTGCCTCAATGTGTATGTCCTCCTCTTTGAGTGCGAGAGTGTGTGAGTGAGCTCTCTTCCTTATTTTCTTGCTCATGACATGGTATTAGAGCCAGTGTGGCAGTAGAAATCTCATGGAGAAGGCTGATGGTGAAGAGTATGCGAGAAGGCATGGAGAAAGCACAATTCATAAATGACCTCAAATTGCTATGAAAATTGGCATGAAGGTAAAAAGCATTAAAATATTTTTGTTTTTGATCCCTTTATGTTCACTTTTTTTGTCGAATTTCTATTTTGGAGCCACCTCAACCTCTATTTTGAGCCCACAAGGTGGGGCCCATAGAAAAAACCAAGTCACTTTGCAAAATTGTAACATGTGTCCCATTCAACAACACTCAAATATTCTAGATCTAGAATTTCAAGAGATTCTGTGTAGTATTGATACATGAAAACTATCTTCTTTTTTATATCAAATTGTCACGTCAAAGTGCAACAATGTTCAAGCAGAGATAATGCTTGTGGTGTTTTTGCAGTGTTCTGAATTGTCACAGAAATGGCAAATGACTTCTGGAAGTACATCAAAGGAGATAACAAAAATGCTTTGCAGTTACCAAAGAGGAATCGAACTGCAGACTAGTTAAGAGCATATGAGGAATGAAATCAAGGATCACAAAATTTAATATATTAGCTATCTGTTAGCATACATGATAGCATGATTGAGCACATATAGGATGCTAAGACTCCAAAAAAGGCTTGGGATAGTTTGATCACATTGTATGAGACCAATACAAAGACACAAAAACTGCAACTCAAGAATGAGCTACATACACTGGAGAAAAAGGGCATGTCGATTAGTGACTACACCTTTAAAATCAAAAGCATATGTGAGTCACTTGCAACTATTGGTGTGAATGTAGTTAATAATGATAAGGTGGAAGTGTGCCTTCATGGTTCAAGAATTGCATATAAGGAGTTCAGAACATCTATTCAAACCGGGGAAAATAAATTGACTCCTAATGAAGTCTTTTATGGCAAGAAACCAACCATGGAGCACCTCAAGGTATTTGGATGTGTATGCTTTGTTCATGTTCCTAGTGAAATGATAACAAAGTTAGAGCCCAAGAGTGAGAAATGTGTATTCATTGGCTACTCAAATGAGCAAAACGGCTACAAGTGCTACAACCCTCTCTCAAAGAAGCTATATGTGTCAAGAGATGTTGTGTTTGATGGGTCTAGGTCATGGTATGGAGACAAGGGCAAGGCAAAGTTGGATGAAGACGATCAAAAGGAGTATGCAGACCTTGATGTTCATATTAAACCTCAAGATTCAATCACAATCAGTGGACCAGAAGCTTCTACATCTAAGGTACACTCATATGATCACTCTTACACTTATGATTATTAAGGACCATCCCCTACTTCAAAGTATAGAACGTTGTAAGAGACATACTATGACACTAGGAAAGCTCAAGAGGAGTTAGAAGAGGAATATCTTGAGGAGGTCATTACTCCTAATGTAAAGCTCAATAACTCAAGAAGCAATATCCCAAAGTTCAAGAGAGGAGGTATACAAGGAAGAAGGTACCCCCACAAAGGTATACATATGGTTCTTTCATGGGAAAGCACTACGCATACATGATGAATTTCATTGTAGATCAAGAGCCAAATTCTTATGAGGAGGCAAAGACCAAACCAGAGTGGAGGAAGGCTATGTATGAAGAGTTAAAAGCTCTCAAGGAGAACAACGCTTGGGAGCTAGTACCCAAGAAGGAAGGCATGAAGATAGTCCAAAACAGGTGTGTGTGTACAAGGCCAAAAGGAATACAAATGGCAGCTTGGCAAGGTACAAGGCTAGAATAGTAGCCAAAGGCTTCACACAGACACAACGGGTGGATTATGAGGAGAATTTTAGCCGTGTGGAAAAAAGGCTACTATTAGATCTCTCATAGCCCTATGTTTAGCAAGGAGGTGGCCTATCTACCAGATGGACATAAAGAATGCTTTCTTGAATGGTGAGTTACAAGAAGAGGTGTTCATGAAAGAACCTCAAGGGTATGTAGATCACAACATCCTACCTATGTTTGCAGGTTGACGAATGCCTTGTATGGCCTAAAGCAAGCCCCAAGGGCTTGGAATCATAGGCTAGTGGACTTCTTCAAGGGATGTGGTTTCGCTCCAAGTGATGCAGATCCATCCTTGTATATGAAGAAAACAAATAACAAGATATGTTTGATATGCATATATGTGGATGATCTCCTTGTGATAGGAGATGATGCAGGGATAAGGACCATCAAAGAGAAGCTTCGAAGAGAGTTCAAAATCTTAGATGTGCTAAATTATTTTCTTGACATTGAGGTGATCTATAGGAAAGAAGGTATCTATCTCTCTCAAAAGAAGTATCTTCTAGATGTGTTGTTTAGGTTTGGCATGAGGGATTTTTGGGTTGTAGGGTATGCACACACCCTAAATTGTCCATAGGAACCCTCCCTAGACCATGAGAATAACTCTTTTTGTATCTACTTAGAGTTTTCACATAAAAACACCCTCTTAGGACACTTTTTGATCTTTCTCTAACACTATAGTAGAGAAGCCTTGGGAAATAACTTATTTGGACACACATCTAGGAGGACACACGTGAAAATCCCACACATGTTCTTTTTGGGGATTTTTTTGTTACACATGTGATCTTGGAATCTCCTAGAAGATATGTTAGTTAGAGAGAGATCCAATTTTTGACTTTTCAAAGGAGCACATGGGGAATAGAGCTTAGCTTATAAATAGAAGCTCATTTTTGTATAGAGGGGGGCTTTTGGTCGACATGCTCTCATGTAATATCTCTTATCAATGGAAGATGCTCTCATTTACTCCAAGAAGACTATTTACATTGACATGTATTGTGTCTTTGTGAGTGTTCGAGAGTGGTGTGTGTGTGTGCCTATGCATGTCTCTCCTTTGTGTGAGTAGAGTAGTTGCATTTGCTTGTATTTTCCTCATGGAGTAGGATCCTTGACTCCCTATTCTCCTTGTTTTCAAACATGTGGCATAGCATGGGGCTGATGCCAATGGCTTGAACATGTGGGAGGTAGGGGTGGATGAGAGGAGAGTCACTCTTGAGCCTTCCTTCTTGCTTCCATGCAAGGTGGTGAAGGGTTTTGGCCATTCCTTGCTACAATCACAAGAGGGATTTCAAACAAATAGCTCAACATGTGGATTAAAATGTCAAGTTAAGCACGGAAGATGGTAAGAATCTAGAAGACCTTACACTATACATGAGCATTATGGGATCATTTATCTATGCTACACTCACAAGACTTGACTTGTGCTACATAGTTGGAGTTCTATCATAGTTCATGTATGTAGCCATAGATACACATTTCAATCATGCAAACAGAGCATTAAGTTATGTAAAGAGGACAATTAATTGTGGGCTGCTATACAAGTATGATAAAGAACTTCAAGTAAGAGCATGGAGTGATGCAAATTGGGCACGGAGTGTTGATGATAGAAGGCCAACTTCTGGCTATATTTTCATGCTAGGTACAAAATCAATTTCATGGATGAGCAAAAATCAGCCCACATTTGCATTGAGTTCAACAGAGGCTAAATACAGAGCTTTAGCCCTCACTACATGTGAAGCAATGTAGCTTAAGAAGCTCTTCTAAGATCTTAGTATACAACTTGCACTCCAATTCCAGTTTATGGAGATAACATGTCAAGCCCACATTTTGCTAACAATCCCATGTATCATGCAAGGAGTAAGCACATTTAGGTGCATTACCATTATGTAAGGAAAAATGTTCCAAGTGCGGACATTAATGTTCATTTTACAGGTAGAAAGGACCAAATTGCAAATATCTTTACAAAAATCTTGGATGTGACCAAGTTAAAAAAGTTTTCAGAGGCTATGAGCTTGCTTGATATGGACACTACCACCTTAAGCTTGAGGGGGAATGTGGAAAATGTGAACTAGGCAAGCTTTAGGTGGATAAAGGTGTCAAAACATCTTAATGTGGACAAAAGTCATGACTCAAATCACTTAGGGAGCTCTCAAGGTAGGGCAAGGTCGAGCAAGTCCTAAGGTGGTGGAAAAGTCAATAGAGGCATCCAAAAGCTATAAAAGGAGGTGAACAAACACCAAATGCATGGAAGTCTTGTAGGTTATTGACAACCAAGATACATATACTCGAGGACGCTCAAAGAGAGAGTCATACAAGGCTCAAGTAGCTAAAATGTAGACGCCCAAGCTAGGAAAAATGGAGAGGAGGGTGTTATATGCACATAAAAGGAGCAAGGAGGAGCTATCAAGCCAACACCCCCTCTAGTCTCTTGTAAGTATAGACATAGTCTGTTTATAACAGTTGTACCACCTTGTGTACATATCTAGTTCAAGAGATTTAAAGTGCATTATGTAGCTTATGTGTTTTGCTTTTCTAAGAGAACTCTTTGAAATCAATTTGTGTGCAAAAACATTGGTATATCTCTATAACCCTAATTTCTACATATCCTACATCTTTGTGTAGTCTATCTTATACAAAGTTATGACTCACCTAAACACATCCATTTGAGGTTCTATAGCTTGTTGGAAAGCTTATGAGCTGCACTAAGTGTGGCTAAAATCTTAGTTGATTTGGATCAATGTAAGGTAGGTGAATCAGAGTTTTTCTATAGGGTAGAAGAAAACATTATGAAGGGACCTAGGTATTGGGTTCATTTCTTTTCTAGTGTGCAAATATGAGGGATTAAATTCCATTAGATTAGGCCTCGGTTAAAATTCATTTTTTAAGAAAGAAATCACATCTTTATATCCTTGATCACCCTTTCTTCTTATAGTAATTGCATGTTCCCCATTGGATAGGAAATATCATCTCCCTTTGTATGTTCTTTTTTTCATAATCAGATCAAGCTATATCACAATCACATTTGTATATCCTCCTTCACCCTCACTTCTTATAGTAATTGCATGTTCTCCATTGCACAAGAAATACATCTCCCTTTGTACATACGAGGGCTTCATTGTTGGAGAGAGAGTTTGGCACCTGAGATGGCTTTTGTAAGTAGGGTTACTCTGTATTGCAAGAATACCGACATCCTTTCATAGGGTAGATCTAAGGAATGAAAGTCCATTCAAAATGCTTGTACTATCAAGAAACAATGGGATGGAACTAAGGTTGCTTGTATCCATCATTGGACTCCACGTGATGATCCCTTGTTTGATGCAAAAAAATCCACAAAATGCTGATGTTCCTTGCATATACTTATCAACATTGTAAGAGAAATATGGCAAGTATCAGGAAAATGCATTGTCTGCATCAAATAAAGCTTGCAATGGATTCTTTTCATTCCTCTCTAATGGTGGGTGAGTTAGAAGACTTGATAATCAACAACAATCAAAGATCAAGAAGGAAGCAGAAATGGAGCTTATCTACTAGTAAGCAAAAATTTGCTAATGTTGCAAAGATCAAGAAGGAAGACAAAGATGAGAAGAAAACATAAAAGTAGAAATAGTTTATTAAATATTGTAAGGGAAATGATCATGTGATAGAGACTTTTCCAAAATTGACTCCAAAAGACTCAAATAAGAAAGAAACTAGAATGGTTGTTGCAAAGGCCTCTACACCTAAAACAGATTCTGCTAATCTTGTGTAGAATGAAGGATGCAAATTTACTACTATTTGTAGCTTTGATCTATATTTTCATGAGCAATGTATGTCTATCGTAGACTCGGATGTTTGGTACTTTGATAGTGGGGCAACCAAACATATTACCTCACAGCACAAATTCTTAAGCTCACTTGATGTTGCCCCTACAAGGAATACTATCACATGTGCAAACAACTCCTCTTATCCTGTAATGGGAGTTGCTAAGATCATTTTTATTTCTATTGATGGTAGTTCTTTCACATTCTCATATGCTTTGTATGTGCTAGGGATCAAGAAATATTTGTTATCAGTTTCATCATTATCTAAGATTGGATTGGTTTTCAAATGTATTGATGATAGATGTAGAGTTCATGATCTCTCAAATGTTGATGTATTATTTCTTCTCACATTTTATGTCATGGGTTGTATAAGCTCATAAACTATGAAAAATATGTGAACAATTCAGCATGTATACTTCAACATTCTCAGGCCATCTTAGATGCAAATCTTTGGCATGCATGCTTTGGTCATCTTAATTTTGCTAGTTTGGTATGCTTGTAGAAATTTGAAATGGTTTCCTCTCTACCCAAACTTCAGGCACCTTATAAACATGTCTATGAAGATTGTATTTTGGGCACAATGCAACATTCATTCTTCCCAAAAGATTGTTGAGTTCAAGGGTGGTCATAAATTGGAGCTTGTTCATAGTGATGTATGTGGTCCTATGCACACACCTTCTTTTGGGAACTACCTTTACTTCATGAATTTTATTGATGATTTTTTCAACCATGTATGGGTGTATCCATTGAAAGCAAAGTCCAAAGTTTTATGTTCTTCAAGCAGTTTTCGTTTATGATTGAAAATTTGTCAAGATGTAAATTAGGCACTCTTCATTCTAATCAAGGTGGGGAATATATGTCTTCTAATTTTAATCCATTTTTTACTGAACATGGGATAAAAAAAATCAGTGTAGAGTTTTGTATACACCTCAACAAAATGGAGTTGCTAAAAGAAAGAATAGGTCTCTCATGGAGACGGTGAGATGTATGGTCAAAAGTTAGGCTTTACCACATAACTTCTAGCTTGAGGTTGTTATGTGTGCAACATATGTACTTAACAAGTGTCCCACCAAAGCACTGCAATCTACCACTCCATATGAGGCTTCGCATGGTGGTAAGCCATCTCTTGTTCATCTATGTGTATTTGGTTGTCTGGCATATGCATTAGTGCCTAAACAACAATGCAAGAAATTGGATGATGAAGCATTGAAATGTATTTTGTTGATCAAAATTCTGAAAGCAAAGGCTATCCTCTATATAATCCACAAATGAAACACATTTTGATTAGCCGTGACCTTGTTTTTACGAAAGATGCAATTCATCCCTTACTCTCATGTACTAAGGAGACATCTATTAGCTCCAAAGATGTGTATGGAACTTTTATACCTCTCTTTATAGGTGGATAGTCAAGTACTAGTCTAAGTAAGGAAGTTTCTCAACCTTTATAGGTTCCAATGCAGATCATTCCTTTTCTGGTGCATATTTACATGATGCACTTGTTCATGAGAGGGATGGTACAGAGGAGGAAAAAAACTATGCCTAAATGGCCAGTGCAAACTTTGAGAGATAGAAAATTAGATGCACCTCATCATGGTTGGAACATACATTTGTTGGACATTAAAACCATTTTTGAATGGCGAATCCTATGAAGAAGTGTATGTATTTCAGCCCCTAGCTTTGTGTAGAAAGGGAAAAAACAAAAGTGTGCAGGTTAAAAAAGGCATTATATGGGTTGAAGCAAGCAACACATGGTTGGTATGAAAAGATACATGCCTACTTGGTTGCACATGGTTTTGAGAGTAGTCTAGCTAAGAGCAATTTATATGTTAAGTGTGCAAATGATGTACTTTTGATCATTGTTGTGTGTGTTGATGACATGTTGCTCATTTGTCCTAATGAGAAGCATATTGCTAAATTTAAGGCTGATTTGCATCCCTCTTTTGAGATGCCAGATTTGGGGCATTTTCATCATTATCTGGGCATTCAATTTATGCAAGTTGATGGGGGAAAAAATTTGTGTCAAGAAATATATATTGACACATTATTGTAGCATTTTGGGCTTGAAGATTGCAAACCTATTGCCCCTCCTATGGAAACAGGTTTACGGTTGAGCATTTATGATGTTAGTGAGGCATTTGATGTTGTTCTCTATCAGTAAGTTGTTGGATGTTTGATCTACTTATGCATAAATCAGCCTGGTATACACTTTGTTGTCTCTCAAATGAGCAAGTTTATGCATTGTCAATGTGCCAAGCATTGGTAGGTGGTTAAGTGCACTTTTGCTACTTGAATGCTACCCGACTACTTGGATTATTTTATCCTAAGGGGGATCATTACCGCTAGATTTAAGTGCTTTTCCTCACTCAGATTGTGCTAGTTTCTATGACACTCATGTGTACACTATTTGGTTTTTGCTTCATGCTTGGTAGCTCATGCATATGTTGGTTGAGCAAGAAGTAGCGTGCACTGGCCACTTCCAGTTGTGAGGCTGAGTATAGGGTAGCTTATAGTGATTTTTGAGTGTGTGTGGCTTACACACCTTTTGGCTTATTTGGGTGTTGTTCAATCTTTTGCCACCACCACCTTCACCAACAATTTGTGCATTGCTAGTTGTGAGGAATCATGTGTTCCATGCTCGCACAAATCACATTGAGGTGCACTATGATTATGTCAGGGAGAGTTTCTCAGCTAGAGAGATTAGTTTGGCATATGCACCCATACAGGATAACATTGCAGACCTTTTCATAAAGGCTCTACCTAGGGAGAAGTTTGAATCTTTCAGCAAAGCTTTGGGCTTACTTCCTTTAGTGGATTGATCTCTTTCCATATCACTCTATTGATATATTTAGGTAGTGATGTGTGTGAACACTCTAGGATCGCGGGGGCACTTTTTTCCCTCTTTAGGAGGTTTTTTTCCACTGGCTTGTATATACGCCTATTGCCCTAATGGGCTACTTATCTTTGTACATTATTTGGTAATACATTAGTATTGTGTGTTGTGCTCCAAGCTTCTTCTCCTTCCTTGTGCTGTTCACGTGCTTCTGCAGACGTCTATCTCTAACAATTGGTATCAGAGCAGGTCATCACTTCATCTAGGGTGCCGTCGACACTCCTCTGGTTGTAGTCTTAGAATCGAATAAATTTTGGTGAGCATACTCAGCGTGTTCCTGAGATCAAAACAGCTTGACTCTGTGGTGACAAAATCATGATCTGAGCTCGTTTCGGCCTCCGAACGCACTATCACAGCGCTTGTGCAGGCTACTTTGTTTTTTTGTGCCAAAGATATATACCACTTTCTGTTTGCCACTATAAGCGTCTCGAAGCCTGTTACAGGTCTAGTAGAATTTTTCTCGATAGTTCTGTTCAACTTTTTGAGATATAGTCAAGGATTTAGTCACCGGCCATGGCTGAAAGCAGTGATGTATTCCGTATGTTGGCTGTTGAGGATAAGTTGGATGGTACCAACTACCCGTTATGGGCTTATATGATGTGACATGTGTTGGTTTCAAAAGGATTGTGGAACACTATGTAGGGTGTCGAAAAACTTCCTATCACACTTGTAATTGTTAAAACTGCAAGTACTAAAACTAATGTAGAAGGTGCAGTTGAAGATGATGATATTCTCCATATTCTTGTTCGTGCTGCGGTTTTTGGGTTTCTTCCTTTGAGTGGTAAACTCAATCCACAATTGGTTCTTCCTAGCCCTTGTGTTGGAAGAGAAGTATGAAGACAATGTTTCCCAAGCCTCTTGGGATGTCTTACAATTCCTAATGTGTGGAAGAAGAAAATCATAGATTGAGTTAAGTAAGTATGACCTTGCTAAAGCATCTTTGGCACACCATGAATTGAGTCTTTCATGCTCCTCTCTTGTAGGTTTTCCTTTGCTTCTAAAAATGGGCATCTCCTCATCTCCTGAGATGTATCCATAGAGACTCTTCCCTTGCAAGTATGTCTTCACCCTCAGGGACCATGCTTGGTAGTTGTCCTATCCAATTTATCAATGAAAGAAGGAAAACCATCTCCCATTTTACCTTAGCTTTTCTCTAGTACCACTGTTGGGAAAGATGGATGGACACTCTAGAAAATGAGTTGGTACTGCTAATCTTTGCTTTGTACCAGCCCTCTTGGGTTTCAGAAGACTTTACAAGATTCTTTCAAGTCATTTGACTTTTATAAATGGTAAAATGTAGAGAGACACATAGCAATGGTTCCCATGGAACTCCAATTATTCTTCATAAGATCTTCTCATGCCTAGCCAAGAGTGTAGGCTTGGAATTTGCACCAACAATTCACACACATACACACATACACACACACACATACACACATAATGCATATGCATATGCATACATACATACTTAAATGCATACACACATGTACACACACATATGCATACATATGCATACATATGCATACATAATGCACATGCATATGCATACATACATGCATACACATACACACATAGACACATACACACACATAGACACATACACACACATAAACACATACATACTCATAGACACATACACACTTACACACACACATCCAGACACATTTAAACACACATAGACATGCATACAAACACATATATATAGATACACACATATATACACACATAGACACACACACACACATATACACGCATAGACACACACACACACATACACATACACACACATATACAGACACACATAGAAACACACACACACACATCTACACACATACACATGCATACAGACACATATATATAGATACACTATAGCTCAGTGATGAGTAGCACCTCCTTTAATGTCAATCCGGGAAGATGTGAGGATGGTATGAAGACCTCGAACAAGTGATGGCACAAGTGCATGAGTGAGAAGCACACTAACATGCACACACATACACACACGGCAAGACAAAGAGAAAGACAATGGAGTTCTTTTAGATTGCTTCAAAAGTGCTCATACAAGTTTAAATTTATTACAAGCTAACCTCAAAAATGAGCTCTCTAGCTCTATTTATAGTTTTTTACTAGCTTTGGCCCTGTCCAGACCTAGTGTCTGGCCTAGTTAAAAATTAGGTTCTAGGGCCTATTTGGGGGCTCAACCAAAGTCTACAAAATTATGAAAATTGGTACGTTGCTACTTCTAATACTCCTCAAGCTCGAGGACTCCTCGGCTGGCACAAAATGGAGTTACAAAAAGGTGAAATGGTTACAATGATGTAGAGTGACTAAATTCACTATTTAGGAAGTATTACTTCATGGAAAAATTTGGGCGGCCTACTTGCCAGATCTTCATTGACTACTTTGTCTGCTGGTGCTTTCTCTTCACTCTGAATCCCTTCTTTGACTTCCTTGTCTTGTGAGTCCTTGGGTACCTTGACTACTGCCAACACCCCCCCTCTCTCGCGTCTGTCGTCTCTGACAGACCCTTGTTGAGTGGATCGTTGGATATAGTAATTCATGACATCGGTCGCCAAGTGATGTTCTGATAATCTCAGTTCTTTTGCCAAATTGGTGAGTAGTGCATCCCAGTCTACTGGCCCAGGAACTTCGGGATGTGGCATACGTAACTTTTCTGAATGTAGAGCCTGTTCCACAACAAATAATTGTAATAAATGAGAGGGTCTAGGAATGAATATCTCTGAATGATATTCCCAGAACCCAATGATAAACATTTCCTCAAACGTTTGCTTGAAGTAGGATCGTAGATACTTGATACGAGCATGCCATGCATAGACGACATTGATAGATGGTGTGGTGCTCATATCATAAACAAGGTCTTGATTTCCTTCATTAAATTTGAGAGCCAAAAGATGAGGTTCCTTGACATTCTTAAAGGTCCTGAATGTCACCAGCATTAGCTCAAAGATTTTGAGGCACATCTAAGCCATGATATCTGGTATATTCTTGAATCTGACTACCTAGTGTCGGATGGTTGAAATCATGTAGTTGACTGTGGGTTGGCCATGAGGGGGTGCTAGGTACACATAATTTAGCCACTTTTCACATCCTTTAACCATCAAAACTGTTTTGGTGTACTCTGGCCAAGACCTTCTTCGAAAGACAGGGCAGTAGCAAGGATTATACTTGATGTATAATGGCATGTTATTCCAAGTGCGTACCATCTCAGGGTATGTTTCAAGCAGACGGATCCTCCAGGTAGGTTGAAATATATTCCCATGCGTGGCACTTGCAGGGATGTCTTTTGGTGCAAACTGTGTCGCCGAGGTTGGTTCTTTTGTTGTGCGCTGCTTGATTTCAGCATTATAATCTGCCATTAAGACACAGAATGGAACATACAAATCATCGGACGTGCCAATCCACCTATGATGGGAGAGGTTTCTGAAGTAATCAGATTTGATGACGATTTCTTCCAATCGGGACAGGACTGTATCTGTACTGCCACCCTCTCATCGTGGGTTGTAGCCACCTTCTTTAACCTCTGCATCCATTCAGGAGCTTTGATCTCAATTGTGTCCATTCCTTCTTCTGTTTGCTTACCCCCTGGTGCAGGCATCGGTACGTATGGGTCTTCAAAGATTTCCTCAACTTCAATTGGAACTGCGCAAGAGCGGTATGCACCGTCTTGTTGGCGAAAACTTCGGCTCTAACGCCTACTGTTGCGGAAATACTTTCGCCCTGATGGTGGGTACCGCGACAAGGCTTGAACTCTGTCAGGCCTGCGGAAATTGCCGCGCCACCGAAATAAGATGCTAAACTAGAGTGATTCAGAACACCTCTGTAATCAACAGTAGCTCAGCCTAATTTACGTCGCTTTAACTGTGTTATTCTGCGACATAAGCTCCACCGGAACTTCACCAGACTGTTACTGGACTGACACCGTAGTCGTATCGGAACTTCACCGAAATAAACTTAGTTCTATTCGTAATTGCTTCAGATGAACTTATGTGAAGTAAAGAAGTAGTGTGTGAGCTTCCTTCACCGAATGAACTTCCTTCTGGAAACTTCACAGTTCTAAACTGCTACTTTCCGGTTAACTTTTGTACTGTGTGTACATCTTCATTCCACCGGAAACTGTGATCAGCTTAAAGTAGAGACGTCTAGCTACAAGATGAGCTATCTCTCATACAAAGCTTCGAACTCTGCTATGAGTTATACTTCGTTGTTCTACTCGAAAATCCTGATTTCTGAGAAACTGTAACTGACCGAAAAATTAATGAAAATTGTTTACTGAGTAAACTGTTATACACCGATACATGCGTTTACAGAGAAGGTACTGAAGCACGTTTGGAAACGAATCGTGACAGTTAACGATAAACGGAACTTTCTACCGTAATCATGAAATAACATCAGATTCTTCACAAGTAAAGATTGCACGCAGACATCCACATGAACATGTGTTTTCAATTAGAGAAGATGTGTACAAGTAAGCTTGGCCTCTTCTTGCTCAAGTTACAGAAACTCTCCTACAGTGAGTAGTTTCTTATTACCATCTCTCTTCAGATGAAAAGACCCGACACTTCAAGCTTGTGTTATTCATCTGTACATACGCGATCTATGGCGTCTTCTGAGAACTTCTAACTCTCTCTTCACTCATACGCGATCTATGGCGTCTTCTCTCAGTCTCTCGTTCTCCTCTGTGTATCATCTACGATTCTCTCTCCGTGTATATCTGCATCGTCTATGTATCTTTTCAAATCTTGCTGTATATATATACAATTTCTTTGGCGCTCCTCTGCTCTGTCATTCTTCAATTCGCGTTATGCGCGCCTTACGCGCCCGCCGCGGTTAATTGCTCTGTTATGTGGACACCGTGCACTAACTTCGCATACTGTACACCTGTGCACTGATTTTCCGGATGATTCTGTTTCTGTCTTGTTTGTTGTGTCAAATTCGTGAGTGTTTCCTTAACAGCTCCCCCTCAATCACTAATTTGACCTCTTCCGGTCTTTCATATATCTTTCTTTCTTTTATACCTGCCATCTCTTTGAATCTGTTTGTCTTTGTTCCATCCAAGCTCTTTGTCAGAATATCTGCAATCTGATCTTTTGTAGGAGTGTAGACTATTTCTATCTCTTTCTCCATTACTTTTTCTCTTAGGAAATGGTACTGAATCTCTATGTGTTTTGTTCTTGCATGAAACACAGGATTCGCTGCAAGATACAGCGAGCTCATATTATCTCCATGTATGATCGGTATACTTTGATCTATACCCATGCTTTTAAGTAACGTCTGCATCCATATTACTTCTTTCGCTGCTTCTACCAGTCCTTTGTATTCTGCTTCTGTTGATGATAAAGCTACTGTGTGTTGCTTCTTCGAACACCAGCTTACCAGCTTATCTCCTAGGTATATCATATACCCGTGCGTTGATCTTCGGTCATCTTGACTTCCTGCCCAATCTGAGTCACTATATGCTCTGAGCTTTATATCTGACGTAAAAGGATAATATAATCCTTCCTTTATAGTTCTTTTGATATATCTGAGAACTCTTTGTCCTGCAACCCAATGTTGCTCTGTCGGACAATGCATAAACTGTGAGAGAACTCCCACCGGAAAACTGAGATCCGGTCTTGTTAGCGTAGCATATATTAAGCTTCCTACTAACGATTGATACTTCTTCATATCTTTAAACTCTGTACCACTATATTTACTGAGTTTATGGTTTACTTCAAGCGGTGTTGAAGCTTCTCTGCAATTTTCCATGTTGAACTTCTTCAGTAAGTTCAGGAGATACCTCTCTTGTGTGACATATACACCATGATCTGTATATGTGATTTCCATTCCTAGACAGTATGATAACTTTCCTAGGTCACTGATCTTGAATTCCTTTTCTAGCAGTTTCTTTACCTCTGTGATTCCTGCATCTGAGGTTCCTGTAATTATTATGTCATCTACATAGATACAAATGTAGATCATTCCTTCTTCTGTTCTTTTGATGAGTAGACTTGCATCTGCCTTCGAACTTTGGTATCCAAGTTCGTTCAGATACTTCACGAGTCTGTAGTTCCAAGCTCTTGGAGCTTGCTTCAGTCCATAAAGTGCTTTTCTTAACCTGCAAACAAAGTTTGGGTATCTGGAACCTATAAACCCTTCCGGTTGTTCCATATATACTTCATCTGATATATATCCATTCAGGAATGCATTCTTTATATCTAGCTGACTTAGCTTCCATCCTTTTGATGCTGCTATAGCAATCACTGTTCTTATGGTTGACATCTTTGCCACCGGACTGAACGTCTCGCCATAGTCTATGCCATGCATCTGAGCATAGCCCTTGATAACCAGTCTCGCTTTATGTCTGGCTATCCTTCCATCTGCAAGTTTCTTAACTTTGAACACCCATTTATTTCCAATTACTTTCTTACCGTTCGGTTTAGGAACAAGCTCCCATGTCTTGTTCTCTTCCAGTGCGGTGAATTCTTCTTTCATTGCTTCTTGCCATTGCTTCTTGCCTTTAGCTTCGTCATAGCTCTGAGGTTCCTCCTCTTCTTTAACCATATATGCATAATCTTGTTGAGTTATATATGATGTATCATACGAGTATCTTTCCGGTTGTCTTCTTACTCTGTTTGACCTTCTTAGCTCATATTCTTCGTGTGTGTCTGAGTACCCGTCTTCATCTTCGTTCCTTATACCTGTTCCGGTCCTGAACGTACTTGCCTCTTCATCTTTGTTTACCTGAACAATTGATTTTCCTTTCTCTCTTCTTTTTATCTCTTCTTCAAATTCTTCAGCTGTATGACTCTGATCTGCATACCAGCTTTTCTGTTCATCAAATGTTACATCCCTGGAAACAGTAAAATGTTTGGTTAGAGGGCTCCATAACCTGTAACCCATCTGTTTCTCATCATATCCGACGAATACATATTTCTCTGCTTTTGGTTCAAGCTTATGTCTCAGTTGAGACGGTACATAAGCATACGCTACTGATCCAAACACTTTGCAGTGATCAAGTGTTGGCTTCTTTCCCCACCAAGCTTCATAAGGGGTCATTCCTTCTAACGCTGTACATGGTAACCTGTTTACCAAGTATGTAGCTGTATTTACAGCTTCAGCCCAAAGATAATCCGGGCAATTCTTTTCTTTTAGCATAGCTCGTGCAAACTCGACTAGAGTTCGGTTTCTCCTTTCTGCTACACCATTCTGTTGTGGTGTATACCTGCAGGTTATTTCTCTCTTAATACCTGCATTCCAAAGATAGTCATTGAATTCTCGGGAGAAGTATTCTCCCCCTCCATCAGACCTCAGTCTTTTAAGTTTTCGTCCAGTGAGTCTTTCAGCATATGCATGAAAATGCCTGAAAGCTCCAAACACTTCTGACTTTTCCTTCAAAACATAAAGAGTTATCCACCTTGTTGCGTCATCAATGAATAAAACATAGTACCTTGATCCGCTGATTGATCCTTCTTTCGTTGGTCCCCATACATCTGTATGTATGAGTTCTAGCACGCCATCATGTTTGAATCCTTTCTTCTGGAAAGGTAACCTGTGGGCTTTTCCCATTTGACAGGCTTCGCATTTGTGAATCATATGTTGGTTCTGTACGCTCGGTAATCCCAGTACAGACTGGTTCGCTATCATAGCTTTAATTCCTTTTTCGTGAAAGTGACCTAATCTCTTGTGCCAGAGATCAAGTTCTGTAATTACCTTTTCATCATGTGTGAGCAGCGCTTGGCCAATGTTCCCTTCTACTCTTAACGTAAAGAGTCTGCCTTCTTTCTTACCAGAAACGATCTGATAATATCCGTTCTTGGGATCTTCTACAAATACTCCTTTGTTTGTAAATCTGACCTGAAAACCTTTTTCGACTATCTGTCCCACACTGATCAGATTTTTCGGTATTGTTGGAACATACAAAACATTGGTTAGCAAATCTGCTCCACTCTTGCATTTCACTTTTCCAATTGATTGTACTTTGTGTCTTGTATTGTCACCTGTTTGAACAGTGTGACTCGCACTTCCTTTTTCCAATTCTGACATCAGTTCTATGTTTCCTGACAAGTGATTAGAACATCCAGAGTCAATGTAAAATACTTTTAGATCTTCGTTATCAGATGTGTTGATTGAGTTCATCATCAACAATGTATGACTTTCATTCTGTGTGTCATTTGCGTAGTTGTTGTAGGTGGTGTTGTAGGATTGGCTCTGTCCCCAACTTCTTGTTCCACCTCTACCGTAGCCTCCTCTTTGGCTTTGTCTTCCTCTTTGGAAGTTACTTTGATTTCTTCCGCTACTGCCTCTGCTATTGTTGTTTTGATTTTGATTTGATGCTTGTTGATTGTGCCAACAATCATGCGCCAGATGGTTACTTAGTCCACAAATCCAGCAAGCTTTCTTGGTGGTATTCTGGCGGCTTCTTCCTCTTGCTCTTCCTCTGCCAGTGCCTTTACCTCTTGCGTAATAGGCCTGAGAACTCGACTCTTCTTCGTCTTTTGACTTACCCTTTTCTTTCTTCTTGTTCTTCATATACATTGCTGAGCTATGTCCTTTGTCTGCGTCTCCTTTCAGGTCTTGCTCATATGTGAGCATCAAACCAAGCAACTGATTTAACTCTGGTACAAAATGATTTAGGGAGAGTTCAGTTGATAGTACGAAAGGTTTCCACCTTTCATCTCCTCTCAAACCTGTGAGCACTTGCGCTATCAATCTATGATCTTCGACTTCTTCATTTATGGATCCAAGACTATCTGCTAGATCCTTCATTTTAGTGACGTAGTCACTGATGCTTTGACTCGGCTTCTTTTTGAACGTTGTGAACTCGGACCATAGGCTGGCCTTCCTAGCTTTCGTAGTATTCTGGAAGTGATCTTCCAATGCGCTCCATATGTCCTCTGCTTTCTCCAGACCTCTAATGTGCGGTACCAGATGATCTGACACAGTGTTGTAGATGTAGGCTCTTGCCGTTGCATCTTTCTTCTGCCATAGCTTTAGGGCGTCTAGTTCTTCTTTTTCCGGTTGACTATCATCTTCGAAAGTCGGTTTTTTTTCTTCTCCGGTCACGTACGTCATTAAGTCCTTACTCATAAGTAAGGCTTCCATGCGCATTACCCATGCGGGATAATTATCTCTGTCCAGTTTATCAATTTGGACGTGATCTGCCATGATCTTCTTCCTCTCGTGGAATGATCCGCCTCTTATACCGATTCTTGGGAAAACTAACCTGCTCTGATACCAATTGTTGGCGAAAACTTCGGCTCTAACGCCTACTGTTGCGGAAATACTTTCGCCCTGATGGTGGGTATCGCGACAAGGCTTGAACTCTGTTAGGCCTGCGGAAATTGCCGCGCCACCGAAATAAGATGCTAAACTAGAGTGATTCAGAACACCTCTGTAATCAACAGTAGCTCAGCCTAATTTACGTCGCTTTAACTGTGTTATTCTGCGACATAAGTTCCACCGGAACTTCACCAGACTGTTACTGGACTGACACCGTAGTCGTACCGGAACTTCACCGAAATAAACTTAGTTCTGTTCGTAATTGCTTCAGATGAACTTATGTGAAGTAAAGAAGTAGTGTGTGAGCTTCCTTCACCGAATGAACTTCCTTCTGGAAACTTCACAGTTCTAAACTGCTACTTTCCGGTTAACTTTTGTACTGTGTGTACATCTTCATTCCACCGGAAACTGTGATCAGCTTAAAGTAGAGACGTCTAGCTACAAGATGAGCTATCTCTCATACAAAGCTTCGAACTCTGCTATGAGTTATACTTCGTTGTTCTACTGGAAAATCCTGATTTCTAAGAAACTCTAACTGACCGAAAAATTACTGAAAATTGTTTACTGAGTAAACTGTTATACACCGATACATGCGTTTACAGAGAAGGTACTGAAGCACGTTTGGTAACGAATCGTGACAGTTAACGATAAATGGAACTTTCTACCGTAATCATGAAATAACATTAGATTCTTCACAAGTAAAGATTGCACGTAGACATCCACATGAACATGTGTTTTCAATTAGAGAAGATGTGTACAAGTAAGCTTGGCCTCTTCTTGCTCAAGTTACAGAAACTCTCCTACAGTGAGTAGTTTCTTATTACCATCTCTCTTCAGATGAAAAGACCCGACACTTCAGGCTTGTGTTATTCATCTGTACATACGCGATCTATGGCGTCTTCTGAGAACTTCTAACTCTCTCTTCACTCATACGCGATCTATGGCGTCTTCTCTCAGTCTCTCGTTCTCCTCTGTGTATCATCTACGATTCTCTCTCCGTGTATATCTGCATCGTCTATGTATCTTTTCAAATCTTGCTGTATATATATACAATTTCTTTGGCGCTCCTCTGCTCTGTCATTCTTCAATTCGCGTTATGCGCGCCTTACGCGCCCGCCACGGTTAATTGCTCTGTTATGCGGACACCGCGCACTAACTTCGCATATTGTACACCTGTGCACTGATTTTCCGGATGATTCTGTTTCTGTCTTGTTTGTTGTGTCAAATTCGTGAGTGTTTCCTTAACACGTCTCAGGTACCCTAATGCGTCAGCGATCATGTCAAGGGTTGCTCTATATTGCTCATCCACCCCTTCTTCTTCAAAGATTTGGTTCATGAGGGCTTTTCCTGCTGCCAGGGACAGTTTGTGTTGTTCTTGAACTCGTTTGATGGTATCATACAACTTTTTCAGTTGCTTCATATAAGTAGGGGCTCCTTTAAGTTCTTGTACGACTTCTTGCTCATATTCATGCTCTTCTTCGTCGAACAGTCCTTCTTGTTCATCCTCTTGCTCATCTTCTATAGTCTCCTCTTCATCATCCTCCACTTCAACTACTTTTGGTTGGACTGGATGGGGTTGGTCTGTGATTGTTTGTTGTCCGCCTGCTTGCTCTGCCTCAACCTCCAAATTAGTAGCATTAATTATTGTAGCTACTTCCTCATCAGTTAGATCTTCTAGTGTAAATCCATGAGGGAACTCTAAGTCGGTGGGTATGGGTGGAAACACGAGGTTTGGGCCTTCCGCGCTATGCCTCGGTAATCTGATAGTGAATGGTTGCACTCGCCTTGGAAGCCGTGGAGTGGTTTCTAGTGTTAGTGTAGCACCTCGGGCCTGTGCACAAGGCATCTGAACTACTCCTCTCATTTTCTTGGATGGAGGCCCTGCGGTTGATAGTCTGTGTTGAAATTCTTGCACCTTGGTCCAAACAAGTGCCCGTTGAATTGGCACATCATATGCCAAGCAGCGGTAAACAATCCTTGTGAGAGCACAACATCCATAAAGCACTGACTTTTTCTTCTTATACCACCGTTGATGTGCCAAGTGTATTTGGTCGATAATCCAATGCGGCATGTTTATTGTCAAATCAAAGGCGTCTGCTAGGTACAAACTAAACCATATCTTCTTGGGTGGCATTGTGAACCTCTCTTGAATGGGGAACGCGAAATGCTGTATGCACATTTGAAGATGAATGGCAATAGTTGGTGTCATTGCTACCATGTCCTTTAGTTTAGTCAGGTTCCTGTTTTTCATGTTGTCGGGCACCATTGACTCCATCTCTGTGGGGATATGCATGCCTTTCATCTCGAGAGCTTCCCTTACCAAATTGTTAGTCAACTTGAAGTGCTTCAGTTCATTACCCCTCGTAAGAGATGGTAAGACAAAGGTGTTGTATCCCTTTTTCTCCTTACTCGGAGTAAGGGTGCTAATCAAGTATGAGCATCATAGAAAGTCTGGCTTGGGTAACTGTGCTTTGAAGTAATCATATAGGCCAACGTTCTTCCATATTAGTTTCAACCCTTCATTATTTTGAAGCCTCTCAAACTCTCTGGTAAAGAAATGATGCCGACCCCAGCATCTGTTGAACTCTATTTCTGCCTTCCACAAATAAGTGCCGTCTCCAAGAGGTCCTGCCACATCACTGAACCAATGTGAGTTTTTGCTTACTGGTGATGTGTGCCCTTGGGGAGGATTTTGAACAGGTAGGGCATGTAAAGCTCTTAATGCCAGTGGTCTTTCCTTCAACTCTTCCTCAATGGGGAGGCTTTCAATGTCCACAATTTGAGGGCTGACGCCTGCCTGGGAGCTAGTTCCTGCAGCCTCGGCCATATTGAAGGGACTGGTCACCGGTTCTGTGAGAATATACAATTGAATGTTAACATTGCAAATGGACACCCAGTGGTCATGTGTCCCCGTTACAACATTAACATGAGTTTTTAGTGATAAGTTAGTTAGTCAGTGAGTGCTCGGTGATTGTGGGTGTAGTTAGTGGATGAATTGTCCTAAGAACTAAATGGAAAGATGCAGTGTGAGAATGATGCAGTTAGTAGGTGGGGGTGAATTTATAAATGGGGGTGAGGGGGTTTATTACAAGCTTTGGGCTGCCAATGATAGTGAAAGGTTTTTGGTTTTGGTTTGGTGGAGACTCTTGAGGGATTTGTGAGAGTATCTGCTTGGGAATGAGGCTTTTTAGGGACCCATTTACAAGTGATTCTACTCGTGCTCATGGGTGAATATGTATTCTTGCATGATGTATAAGATTGGATATCAGCTGTTCGAGTGAGTGAACCATGTTGCACAGATTGTGGTCTTTGTGTATCTATTTGAGCCCGCAAGCAAGCCTTAGGCACCCAAATTTGTCTTGATTGTGGGTCAACCTTCATCGACTTCTTGGGTACCCAGATAGATTTTACTTTCAAAGAAGATTCTTTGGAAGACTTCTTATTAGTGTCGTGTCATTGATCACTAATAGGAAGTTGAGCCAGTTGTTGTGGCTTGACCGTAATAAGATGCTTGCCTTTCCGCACCCACATTTGTTTTGGTGGCTGGGATACCTTGCTTCGTACTTTCTTTTGGCCTCGAGCATAGGTAGTCTTCTTCTGCCTCTTATCTGCCTCTGGTTGCTGCAACCCGATGGCCTTTGGAAAAGAAGGGAGTTCCATTGTATCCTTGACTTCTTTGTTTAGATAATCATCCCTCTGCATCACATAGTTTTGGACAAGAATAGAATGGTCATCTTCATGTGTAGTCCTGGAAGGACCAGGAGTATGTGCCTTTCCTAGTTCCTTGAGTGCTCCATTGTCTAACTCAACTGTAATTTGACTCTGATTTACCCACACCTAAAGAAGTCCACTTCTTAGTTTTAGGTTGATTGCATGATCATAGATCTAGTCTTGACCCAAGACAAGGGGTTCAGTGAGATCCTCATCTTGACACACTAGTACTTTAACTGTCAGTAAAACATCTTGAATATATAGGGGAAGTTCCACCTCGCCCATGCAAGGGGTCTCCACGCCTCCCAATCCTATGAGATATGCTTCAACGGGATTGATACTTAAGTTCAACTTTTGACAATAAGAAAATTTAACCGCACTAGTGGCTGCACCTGAGTCAATCAATGCCCTTACAGTCCTTGCACTCTTTCCTTGTCCTATCTCTGAGGTTACAAAAGGACATCGATCAATTATTCTATGAGAGCTAATGCCTGAAACTTCACACATAGCCATATGATATCCTGGGTGCACATAGTCATCTGTCCTAGGCTGATCTCTACCCTGTCTTCTCATCTTCAATCTTCGGATGCGTTCCATGGCTTCTGCTTGTGCTTCTTTTTGAACTCGTTTTTCCTCTTCTTTACGTTTCTTGGCACTTTTGAGTCGAGTGAGCATTTCCTCAGTGCGGGATTCTTGATATAGTTTGACTCTGCATCCACTGATGTAACTAGGGAGGACATCACCTTCTAGTGTAGCTAGCTGAACTGCTCCACTCGTAGAGATCCTATTTATGATCATAGGTCCATAACCACGTTTTTCTAGCTTTCTCGCATGTTGTTTCAAGGTATACACCAAAACTAAGTCTCCGGCCTTCAAGCCTTTATCCTTAACATGGGCATCAAAGTATGCCTTCTGTCTTTTCTTAGCAACATATATACCTGCTGCAGCTCTTAGTCCTGTCTCGCCTAGTCATTCAAGATCAAAAATCCTCGGAGAGAGTTCATGACCCGTCCACTCATGCTCTTGTGCTACCTTTAGTGTAGGTATCAAGAAGTCCAATGGTAGCACTGCATTTTGGCCAAATACCATCTGAAAGGGTGTGGCTTGGAGTACCGTTTTATAGGCAACTCGGTATGCCCAAACAGCATGGTGTAGCTGTTTGTCCCAATTAGAGTGCTTATTATTCACTAATTTGGTAAGCACATTGCATAGAATCTTGTTTGTGCTTTCGGCTTGCCCATTAGCTTGTGGGTGATAGGGAGCAGACTTCTTGTGTACTACCAAGAATTCTTGGAGAATATTTTCAATAAATTCATTCAAGAAGTGGGTGCCTCTATCACTTACTAGCTCTATGGGTAGCCCATATCTAGTGAACACATTCTCAAATAAGAACTTGGCGGTTGTCTGAGCATCATTCTTTGTCGTAGCTTTTACCTCTACCCACTTGGTTAGATAGTCGGTGGCCATAATGATATACTCAGCATGGGAACTCTTAGCTGGGGGATTAATAGGACCTACAAAGTATATTCCCCACTTAGAGAATGCTCGTCCACCCATCATAGGTTTCAAAGGCATCTCATCTTTGCGTATAGGATACTGAGTTCGTTGTCAAACATCACACCGCTTCACATAGGTATGTGCATCCATGTGAAGTGTTGGCCACCAAAGACCTACAAATAGTATAGCCTTGATCACCGATCTAGTCCAAAATGTCCTCCTGCTACACCCTGGTAAGCAGTTTCCAAGATCTTTAAACATTCACTCTCATGGACACAGAGTCTGAGGTAACCATCTTTACCCCGCTTGTATAGATTATTACCAATGAGTGAATAATCTAGGGCTTCTTGTTCTAAACTTCTTTTCCTAGCCAAATTCATGTCTTGTGGAAATGCTTTCTCCTCAAGAAGGCTACTAGTGGTTCACTTTAATCTGGCACTATGGACACTTGATAAAGAGTGGCATGTTCCACAGGTGGTTTAGCACGACAGATTGGGCATTCTTTACACATCTTATGTACATCAGCTTCCATAGTAAGCCAATGCACTCCGAGTCTCCTTAGTGTCTCTAAAGTTCTTTGCCTCGAATGGTGTTTCTCTAATGCGCCTACATGTGCTAAGTGCAACCATTTTGCATACTCGTCCTCTTCCACACAACAAGCCAGTATCCCTTGATCTGTCTATTTGTACATACTTCTTGCCATGATATGGTACTTATGGGCTTTTACTACCTCCCTATCGTGAGTGTTTATGACTAGATGATTAGGCCCATATGTCAACACTGGTACTAATGGCTTAGCCCACTGAGGTACAACTTCCAAATTAAACAAGTAAGCATCAGGAAGGTCATCTGATACTCCTTGCGGTGCTTCTCCAGATGTGAGTCTTGAGAGGTGGTCCGCTCTCAAGTGAGTCTTACCTTTCCTCACCACAACCTCAAAGTCATATTCCATCAGTAAGAGGAACCATCTTACTAATCTGCCTGTATTGCATGGCTTGTTTACCAAGTATAACAGTGCTTGATGATCAGTAAAAAATTTAAACTTGTTTGCAAGCAAATAGTGTCTAAACTTTTTAACTGCATATACCATGCCTAATCCTTCTCTCTCAGTAGTGGTATAATTCCGTTCAGCTGCATTTAACTGTCTACTAGCATAGGCAACTGGAAGATCCATATTACCTTCACCCGTAGGTTGTGCAAGCACACATCCAATAGCATAATTGGATGCATCCACATGAACATGGAAGGGCTTATTCCAATTTGGTGTGGTCAAGATTGGTGCTGAACACAATCTCCTTTTGAGCTCATTGAAAGAGTCCTCACATTCATTAGTCCACTCAAAGTTGGTCAAAAGTCCGTACAGTGGCTTGGCAATGATGGTGTACAAGTGTATAAAGCATCGATAATAGCCACAATGCCCCATGAAAGCTTGTACTTCCTTGACATTCTTTGGCCTAGGTAACTCTACTATGGCTCTTACTCTCTCTTCATCGATGGATATGCCATTCTTTGACACTATGTGTCCTAGAAGCTTGCCTTGCCTGACCATGAAAACACACTTTTTTGGGTTCAGGTAGACTTGATACTCTCGACATTTGTCAAAGATTTGTCCGAGTTCAAGGATATGGGTTTGTCTAATGTTGGAATGAGCACAAAGATCATCCACATAGACTTCCAAATTCTTCCTCAAGAACTCTTTAAACACGCGGCACATCAATCTTTGGAAGGTTGCAGGAGCATTGGTAAGCCCGAATGGCATTACCCGAAAAGCAAATATGCCCCACTCTGTGGCAAAAGCCGTCTTATGCTGGTCTTCCGAAGCAATGGCTACCTGATTGTAGTGAGAAAATCCATCAAGGAAACTGTATACTTCCTTGCCTGCTACTCTTTCCAGTAGATGCTCAGTGATAGGAAGTGGATAGTTATCTCACATTGTGGCTGCATTAACCTTCTTCAAGTTGATGCATACACGCAGCTTTCCATTCTTCTTGGGCACAACTACGATGGGGGATACCCACTCAGTGTGCTCAATTTCATAGATGAATCCAGCTTCAACCAAGCGATCTATCTCTTCTTTGATCTAAGCAGCATAATTATTGTTATATGTGTATGGCTTCTGCTTGGATGGTTTGACATCTGAGGTCATGGGAATTGTGTGTGAGCATATGTCCGGGTGTACACCTTTTAAATCCTTGTAACTCCAAGCGAATACATCTCTGTATTCTCTTAGCAAGGCTCAACTCATACTCCTCTTCTTTCGTCAGGTCATGCCCTATGTAAGTGCATCTTTCTTCTCCTTCGTCCATGGCTACCACTACTTTCTTGGTGGTTTCTTTGTTATCGTAAGCCTCCCCTGATTGAGCTTCACGTTTAGGCATTCTTACCATGACTCGTCTATTTCATACTTCTTAAAATTTTCAGGGACCTCAAACAAAGATTCTTCCTCCTCGGGTGCGACTTCTCTCTTCTTTCTTTTCTTTCCTTCATCATTAGGGGTCACTTGTGTGGTTAACCTTACGTCATTTGTGAGCTCTCCATGTCTTTGACGGTGAGCTTCAACTTCATAGAAGTATTCCTCATCTGATGCAAATGGTGGGTCCATAATGATTGACTCTAGATCGAAGTCGCTTGCATCTTCAAATGCATCAGGGCTAGGTTCACATTCTTCCAGAACCGAATCTCCCATGATTGGCTCTATGGAGAAAACTGAAATATCATAGCCATCCTCATCATAGTGGGGTGTCCATTGTTCTTCATTGATGGCTACATCCATTGTTGCTAAAATTTCAGCCCAACCATGAGGCTCAAATTCTTCGTCAGGAAATACTACAGGTGCATAGGCTGGGTCTTGAATTGATCTATGGGTTTCTTTTGCACCTACCTCTCTGGCTTTTTCTCTCTTCTCTTCTTCTACTGCTACTTTACACATCCATAAATGGGTGTCTTCATGCATCCATGAGGATCCTGATCCTATGGAATGCACTAACTCGGTATCATCTTTAGCTCTATGGATGGGATTCCATTGGATAGGAGGGACATGTCTATGAGAATAATCTTTGAGATTAACCTTGGTTGTGACACCTAAGTGTTGCAGATACAAGGAATTTGTTCCCCAATCCTGTACCACTTGCAATTGTTGCATAAATGGTCTTCCCAGAATCATCTCATAGGCATGGTTCTTGCTAAAATCACATATGGTGAAAGTATGCTCAAACTCAAGTCCGCATGTAGTGAGAGTTATTCCTTCTAGCAACCCTAAGGGTCTTTCAATGTGACCATCGGCCATCTGCAATTTCATTCTCGTCGGCCTGAGTGCTGGCTTGCCCCAATGCTTCCATAGGGAAGTGGTAGCAATTGCAACTCTTGCACCTGAGTCCAGAATAGCCTTGTTTGTGTATCCGTGATGGGTGATGGGGAGTTATGTGTTTCCTTCTTCTCCTTCACTCATGTCTCCTATCTTATCAAAGGGTATTTCTGGCACTGTTCTATGGGATCCTTCCTGGGAACAAGGTTTGACTACTGCTGGCACTTGATTGGCTACATGTTTCCACAGTTCCGGCCTAATCTTGAGTAACTCTTCTAAAGTGAGATTACTACCTTTGTGTTCCTAGGTATGACTGAGTCTTCGTTTCTTACCATAACCGTGGGTGCTCTCATACAAGTAGACTGAGCTTCCCATGGGCCTGTGAAGTGGGGTAATTCCTGTAAAGAATTAGACTCAAAGTCTAATCTCTCTTGAGATTGGTTGCTCTCGTGCTCCTCATAAATGGAAGGAATGTCTTGTGGGAATTGATCATGTGCGTCATCCACCAGTTCAATGGGAGGAGGGGCTTCACTCTCTTTTGCCCATTTCTCTTCTTGAATCTCTCGTAGGAATTCTGGTGTGTACCTATTCATAGAAGAAGAGGTGTCTGGCTCTGTGGAGCTGGGCACATAAGCTTCCTGGGCGGGAAGGCTTAGCCTTTCACTTGGCTTGCCCTTATTTTGAGAGGCGGGTTCCTTTTCTGATTGTGCTATTAGCCTCTCTAATCTTTCTAGCAGTCCATCAAAGTGCAACTGCGTCTTAGCTGAACTAGAGACGTTAAAGAGGTGACTGGCTTCAAACATGGTTTGAGCCAATTCCACCATCTTAGCACAAATTTTGGTTCGTTCAAGCTCTAGTTCTGATCTAGGGTAACACTTTTCATGATCGGTTACGTTTGGCCCTTCTTGGATTCTGGCCTGATATGCCTTAAACATCATGTTAAGGTCCTCGGGAGTGGGATCTGCTAGGTCTTATCCTACTCTAGGGGGTGGTGGGGTTGCATAAGGTGGGTTAGAAGGTGGTGGATCAAATGGAGATGGGAATGGTGGTGGTGGGGTAGTGTGAGAGGGAGGTTGAGATGTAAGTTCAATTATTTTGGCTCTCGTTTCTCTTAGGCTTTCCTCGAGTTCACTCATCTTCTTTGCCCATTGTCTTTTCATTCTTTCTCGGCTATCTCTCCAAGCTCTAGTCCGTTTCTTGGTTATGCTCTCAGTTTCACTAACCTCTGCACTCTTTTCTTGGACTACCCCTTAGTTATGTTGCAAAGCTTGAGCTCTAGTGACTACCTGTACTGGTGCAGTGGAAGTCACACTTCCTATAGAGTCTACTACTAACCCAATAACATTGATAGGAGTGATTTTTGGCATATTGTTGGGATTCTTTGGGCAATCTCCTAAGAGATGCTCTTTGCCGCAATCTTGACAAAAGCCTTGTATTGTTACTAACTGGGGTTGTGTGGGTGCAGACATGGGGCAATCACGAATGAGATGATCTCCCTGACATCTGTAGCATGGCCCTCTAGGGAATGGGGGTCTTACCTGCCTAGGTTGAGGTCTAGAGTTGGGGTTTGCATACATGACATTTGTGTAATCTGGCTCCCAACTAGGTTCACTCGGTTCTTCACTATAGTAGGACTCACCATGTTCAAAAGACTGCATGTAGTAAGCCTGGGGGCGATCAATATGTGTAGACTCAAAGCTATGGTCATTGGGGTCACTTTTTGAAAGCAATGGTGTCACTAGCACTATAGCCCTATTCAAGTTTTCTTTTGCCGCTGCATATTTTATGGGAATCACATTGGCTGGAGCAGGGGGTTGTTGGGTTCGCACCGGTTGAGGTCTCTGTTGGGCCTGATATTGTGGTTGGTAGGTTTGTTGAGGCCTAGCATATTGTTGTGGTGGGTACTGGTTCTAATATCTTCCCTGTTGTGGATAGGGCTGAGGGTAGGCTTGCCTAACTGCTTGCTTATTGTATGGGCAGTCTTGTGCTATGTGATTTGTGTATCTCTATTCTATGGTGCAATACTGGCTACTAGGGTTCACCTAGGGTTGAGCCATAATGGGACATACGTTTGCCATATGGTGACCTCCACAAGTATAGCATCTTTTCACGGGGGAAAATCTTGGAATTTTTTTACTTGAGACTCCTAATTTCTGAGCTATTTTCTCGCCAAGTTCCTCAATAGATGTGGATTGAGTGGAAGAAAGGCTAGTAGAACTATCTGAATCTTTGTAGATTTTTGAAAGCTCTAATTCCTCCCCTAGATTTTCTTCAATGTCTACGCACATGCGTACACACTCTTCTATCGTTCTAGGGTCCTTCAAGTGCACATATGATCTCAACTTTGTACTTAGCAATCCATCCAAAAATAAAGCCACTTGTTTGGCTGGAGTGGGTAGCTCCGGAATTGGACATCTCTCTAGATATTGTCTAAATCTTCTTCCTGCAAGTCTAACCGTCTCTTGAGGAGTTTGCTTGAAGTTGTGAATCAATGAGGAAGTATTATGCCTTATGCCACTCTTAGAGAATTCAATAATGAATGCCTCTAGGAGATGGTCTATGTTCCTGAACTGTCTCTCATTTAGTGGTTGAAACCACGTAAGGGCTGTGTTCCTAAGGGTTAGACCAAAGACATTGTATTGCGTGAATAAGTCCTCCACTTGTTCAACTCTCAAGACTTGCCTAAACTCGGCCACATGATCGTATGGATCTCCTGTGCCATTGAAGTAGTTCTTCATGGACTTAACAAGTTGTGTAGGTCTGAAGGTTCTGGTGTGTTCCCTAGGCCTTGGCAGAGGAAAATCATCAGCGTTTCTTAGGTTTCTTGGAACTCTAGTTCTCTCGATTTCTTCTCTATCCACCTCTGTTTACATTCGTTCTCTTCCTATTGGGTTGGCAAAGCTTACCTCAGGTCTATCTCTACTTCTGTCCCTTTGCACTCCATGAGCTTGGGATGTTCGCGCTCATTGGTGGCCAAAAGAGACATTAGATCTTGGTTGGAGAAAAATAAATTCTCCCTTCCAAGTGTAGGCATGCCTACCATGCTCTGTGACCACAAATATTCTTTCCAAAGTGTTGTCTAAATAGGTCACTCTGCCAGGACTATCAGGATCTTTGAATTCATAGATCGTGATTGTTCCTATCTCATTAAGTTGAACACGCTTATACCTCCAAAAGGCTTCATCGGTCTCTCGGCTCAAGAGCAGGTCTATGCTCTTGTTGTCCTGGGGGATCCATTCTGGTGTGAGGATTCTAGTGAGAACTGATTTGCCTCGAGGAGTTTTAGGTTCTACACCCATGTTCCCTTGCTCTAGGTCACCTAAGTTCGTTTCTGGGATCACATTTCCGAATTCATCTGTCCTATCCGGGTGACTGGTGACTACATATATGGTTCCTTCTTTGTCCAAGTATGCTCCATTTTCAAATTTGACTGCTGGACGGTCGAGTCCAATGGGTTGGTCAGGATTTTTAATTTGGACCACGGACCTTCCTAGGCCGTCCTCATAGATGCTAGCACCTAATCGGTTGGTCCTAAGGTATTCCAGCTGCGTCTTGTAGGGGCCTTCTACCCTATGTAAATATGGCACACTTGAACTTCCTGTGGGTCTCTCCATACCGTGGGACATCTCAGACTCGCTAGTTTCAGAGCTAGGGTAGTGAGAATGATGGTTCAACTACTGGGCCCAAGACCTAGCAGTATGATTGACACTAGCCTCTGAAGATCTAAGACTTTGTCTATCTCTCCCTAGGTGTCGTCCTGATCTAAGGTTCATAAGCCTAGCTGAGCAATCCCAATTTTTACCCAAGTATAACCTCGTTGCTGAGTTCTTTTGTATCAGTTACTTGATTCTTTTTTATGTTGATTATCGTGTTTTAAGCTCTTGTTTGTATCACGTCATCAGGAATACTTGAGTGACTTTCTACACTTTAAGTTGTTTGTTCCACGTTAAATTCTTTTCCTTTAAAGTTGTCAGTCACACACAGGTTATCTCTTGACTTGAACTTGATTTCTTAGATAGTCTTGACTTGTCTTGTGCCTATCGTTGCCCTGACTTACTTCTAGCACTATTCACGTGTAGCCTAAGCTAGGAATTGACAGAGGGAGTTGAGAGTATTCCAACCTCACTTGCTGATCCCTTGCCCTTTGGTGCTCAAGAATCCGGTTCTCAAGCTTGCAAAAAGCCCTTGCTATGGATGTCCTCAAGTGCTCTCAATTGACCTGTAAAAGTCCCAAGGTTAGCTGAAGGCTTAGATTGAAATGACATAATAAATCACTTCCATTCATGCAATTTAGATATCAATTTGCCCTCTGTCTTTATGGCCAACAATTCTAGAGATCCCTTGGTTTTGTTCCCCCTGCGTATGGTCCACTTAAAAATACTATAGCTAATAATCTTGATATTAATTTTACCATAACCAATGGAAGTTTTGGTTGTACTCCCCGCGAGCTTTCCAACAAAACAAGAATCACAGCAAACGGATTTCGTATGAGGAAGTTATGACAGTTCAGGGTTTTGGAGTTAAAACAGGGTAAAACAGGTCAACAGGCAACCCGGCTTTTTCTCAGATTACTAGTGTAGAGGACTCTCAATACTCTAAATGTATGATTTTTAAGTCCACAATTACTCCAAAAATTGGAATTAATTAACCCTAAAATTTTGGCCGAAAATCCTGTCAATCGTGATCGACAGATCTGTCAATCGTGATTGATAGAGGTGTCCGTCGGGGCCTGTCGGTCACGATCGACACGTCAGTTGGGATCGACAGTGTCAATCGCGATCGACAGAGTCGGTCGTGGGTCCTGTCAATCGCGATCGATGGTGTCAATCCCGATCAACACTTTTTGGGAGATTTTCGGCAAAATTTCAGTCAATCATGGGCCTATCCGTTGCAATGGACACGTGGCAACGCAAGTTTTTGTGTGAATCGTCAAATTTCAGTCGGTCGCAATCGACAGTGTCAATCGCGATTGACTGAATTATGGCAGTTGGTCGGTCGTGGGTCTGTCAGTCGCGATCGACAGGTCTGCCGATCGCGATCGACAGGTTTGTCAATCACGATTGACAGGGTCTGTCGGTTGCGATTGACAGAGGTTGTTTATCGTGGCTGTCGATTGCGATCGATGGTGTCAGTCGCGATTGATAGAGAAACACGGAATTTTTTAATTTCAAGTGATGACTTGGAATGTGCTCCTCATGTGTGTCATTGTGGTGTGCTTTGTTTTACGAAAAGATGAAATTTTCTGTCGATCGCGATCGACAGAGGTCTGCGACACAGAGATAGTTCCGAGCTTATCCGTACCTGCGCAGCCTGCTCGACAAGATGATACAGCAAAAACCTGCAAGGAAGCTCAAAAAACATGCAAAAGCAGCGCACACAAATCGCTCTCTCACTCTCTCTCACAAGTGGAATGAGGGAAATGGAGGGGAGAAGGTGATATGATCAAAAACTGAAATTTTTCGCGATGATGGAGATGGATATCGGATATGGTGAGGATGATGATGGTGATGATGATGATGAAGTAAGAAAGAGGAAAATAAGGAAAAGTAAAGAAATTACCTACAACGCCAACGTCACAACTCTACACCTTACCATCACACGCTCGTCCTCAAAGCTCGATCCTCGGCAACGGCGCAAAAATTTGGTGTAGCTCAGTGATGAGTAGCACCTTCTTTAATGTCGATCCGGGAAGACGTGAGGATGGTATGAAGACCTGGAACAAGTGATGGCACAAGTGCGTGAGTGACAAGCACACTAACATGCACACACATACACACACGTGCACGCATGGCAAGACAAAGAGAAAGACAATGGAGTTCTTTTAGATTGCTTCAAAAGTGCTCATACAAGTTTAAATCTATTACAAGCTAACCTAAAAAATGAGCTGTCTAGCTCTATTTATAGTTTTTGACTAGCTTTGGCCTTGTCCAGACCTAGTGTCTGGCCTAGTTAAAAATTAGGTTCTAGGGCCTATTTGGGGGCTCAAACGAAGTCTAAAAATTATGAAAATTGGTACGGCGCTACTTCTAACACTCCTCAAGCTTGAGGACCCCTCGGCTTGCACAAAATGGAGCTACAAAAAGGTGAAATGGTATTTACAATGATGTAGAGTGACTAAATTCACTATTTAGGAAGTATTACTTCATGGAAAAATTTGGACGGCCTACTTGCCAGATCTTCGTTGACTACTTTGTCTGCTGGTGCTTTCTCTTCGCTCTGAATCCCTTCTTTGACTTCCTTGTCTTGTGAGTCCTTGGGTACCTTGACTACTGCCAACATACACACATACACAAACATACATGCATATGCATACATAATGCACATGCATATGCATACATAATGCACATGCATATGCATACATACATGCTTACATGCATACACACACGTACACATGCATACACACATACACATACACACATAAATGCACACACACACGTACACACACATACACACATACATACACATATATGCATACAAACACACATAGAGAGACATACACACACATACACATACATGCATACATATGCATACATGATGCATATGCATATGCATACATACATACATACTTACATGCATACACACACATACACACACATATGCATACATATGCATACATAATGCACATGCATATGCATAGACACATGCATACACATACACACACATAGACACATACACACACATATGCATACATATGCATACATAATGCACATGCATATGCATAGACACATGCATACACATACACACACATAGACAATACACACACATATGCATACATATGCATACATAATGCACATGCATATGCATAGATACATGCATACACATACACACACATAGACACATACCCACACATAGACACATACACACACATAGACACATACACACACATATACACACAGATTTACACACACATACACACATAGACACACACACACACACACATACACACAGATTTACACACACATACACACATAGACACACACACACACACATACACACACATACACACATAGAAACATACACACATACACACATAATGCATATGGATACATACATAATTACATGCATACACACATACACACACATGCATACATATGCATACACACATACACACGTAGAGAGACATACACACACATACACACACATGCATACATATGCATACATAATGCACATGCATATGCATACATACATGCTTACATGCATACACACACATACATATGCACACATACACACACACATAGAGAGACACACACACATACACACATATATATGCATACACACACAGACACGTAAAGAGACATACACACACATACACATACAAGCATAAATATGCATACATAATGCATATTCATATGCATACATACATACTTACATGCATACTAAGACATACACACATACACACACACATACACACACATATGCATACATATGCATACATAATGCACATGCATATCCATAGATATATGCTTACATGCATACACATACACACATAGACACATACACACACATAGATACATACACACACATGGACATATAGACACATACACACACATATACATATAGATTTACACACACACATACATAGACACACTTATTCATGCATACACTCAGACATACACACATAGACACACACACACACACTTAACACACATAGACACACACACATAGACACACACAAACTTACGCACACAGAGATACACACCCACATATATAAACACACACATACACACATAGACACATATAGACTTAGACACACACACATCCACACACATTTGCACACACACACATACACATGCATATAGAGATATATATACAGATACACACATATATACACACATAGACACACACATATACACTTACATAGACACACACACACATCCACACACATTTACACACATACATACACATGCATAGACACATATATATAGATACACACGTATATACACACATAGACACACACACACATAGACATACATACATACACACACATGGACACATACACACACATATATGCATAGATAGACACATAGAGACATACACACATATATATGCATACACACACATAGAGACACATGCACATACACATACACATACACATGCATGCATACATATGCATACATACATACATGCTTACACACACATACACACACATGCATACATTTGCATACATAAGGCACATGCATATGCATACATACATGCTTACATGCATACACAAACTGACATATACACCTACATACACATATACGCACATACATATGTACACATAGATATATTGATTTCTAACCCTTTTTTTTTATATGTATAGATATTATGGATCCTAGTAGAGAGAGAAAGGAGGAACTAATTCTCATAAAAGGTCTTATGAGAGCAAGAGTTCCACCTGATACTCTAAGGATCATCATGCATGGGTACTCAGAGATGGCTGATGATGAGCTTGATTATATGATCCATATGCTTACCCAACGATCAGAGGAGGGCTCTTCTGTAGCTCCACATGCAGGAGGACACCTATCTGCTCATAGGTATGTTTTTTTCCCGTTTGCATCCATCTTCATGCATGTGAATGTGCATGCAAGTGGATGTGCGTATACATGTATTTAAGTATATCTTAATATATATATATATATATATATATATATATATATATATATATATATATATATATATATATATATATATATGCAATAATGCATGCATGCATGCAAGTCTTTTTATGTGGTTGTAGAAATGTTTGCGCATATGCATGTGTATGTGTAAGTGTATGTGCACATGTATGTGTGTGTATATATGTGTGTGTATGTGCATGTGCATGTGTATATGTGTGAACGTGCATCTTCATCATGTATAAGTGTATATGTGCATATCACTAAGTGTGAGTATGCTAACTAATGAAAATAACAAAAATCAAATGATATACAAAGAATGGAAATAGTACTGACAATAGTTAGCCATATTTTTTGCTTGGTTAACTTCTTGAATAACCTGCAATAAAGAGAGGGAAAGAGAGAGAGACAATTCAAAGAGAGAAAGAGGTAGAAAGAGAGAAATAGAGACAAAGATAGACAATACGATAGAGATTAGGCAAAACAACAATTTTGCATATACTTCTTTCAGCTCGTAAGCGTCGTTGAATTGCGAACGTTGGAGAGCTCTTCGATCAGATGTGTGAGCTTGCCGATCAAAGAGCCTCCAACATTTTACTTTTTTTTCGTCAACAGGCCTTCGTGTAAGTGATGGTAAGGTGTCATAAAAACCATTCCAATTGCCATCGCATAAGCGACGTTATTTACCGTCGTTATGCGATGCTTTTTAAACCATCGCTTTAGCGACGCTCACTACCAGCATTGCACATCCCGTCGCACTGTACGTTGAAAAAAGCGTGGTTTTGCTCATCGTTTAATGGACGGTCTGTGCTTGATGCTTGTTGCGATTCTTTTTGCAATTTTATAGCGACGAATTTGAGGCGCCTTAACCGTCGCTATGTGCCCGTATTCCTTGTAGTGTATGAAAATCAAGGGATGAAATGGACCTTACATACTAAGGTAGGTCAAATAATATTTTTGTACACTTTAGTAGGTGTCTTGAAAAAATGGCAGGGAACTAAACAGTGAAAAGGAAGGGTGTTCCAAAAAATAGGTAAAGTTTTTTGATGCACCATTTTCTATCAAGTGAGCCATAGATCATAGAGGATCTTCGAATGGAAGAATTGAGAACTCTAAACAAAGACTTTCTCTCTTCATATTGCAAGCTCGAGAAGAAAAAATAAGGTACAAAGTGCTGTGATTTACCCTCAACGAATAGCAATCCAATGGAGTACAAAAAAAAAGCAAGAAGTAAAAAGGATCAAATTATTAGGGTAATTATTATGTCAATAACAAGGTTATGAAATTTCTAAATGCACTTCCAAGAAAGTAAATAAGATGTGGTTATCAGTTACATTGTGATCAATAAATAAACAAAAAAATTCCATGATGGAAAGAAGAATCACTTATCTGTTTTGGATTCTTTGAATAGAGCATAGAGCACACTAAGCCAAAAAAAAAAAACAAAAAAAGAGGCTAACTGAAAATGTTTATTGATTGAACCTTCATCCTAGAATGCCAATTACCCTCAATAACGTTTGACTTCAAACGGCTTTGCAAACTGCGAGTATACACTATAAGCTATAGCAAGCTGAATTTGGATATTGGTAGCGGTTTTTTAGACACCTTCCACAAAAGTAGTCTACCTACTATATAACATGTATGGTGTGGATATACAAAAAGAGATCTGGATATGCTTCAAAATTCACATAGATATTAGAAAAGCCCTTTTGCATGCTATAACTAGACATGAATAGTTTTGAATAAGTACTATACTATATTATTTTCTACAGTATATGAAACAAAAACACAAATATGGAATATCTATGAGAGAACCTAAATATCCACAGTTTATAGGGAGAAGTCATGGAGCTTGAGGGGCGAGTCTTTGATAGGCTATGGCTCCCTTGTTGCGAATGGATGCTTGTCATGGATCCTTAGCTCATGAAATTATCGGACTGTACCTTCTTCGAAGATTTACCAACAACGTTCCCCCTCATGTGACACTTCACCTTCCAAAGTGATTTTTTATGCCCTTTGCTTACTCCTCTATCGATCTTGACATTTAATAGTTAAAGTCTCAAAATTGGACATGTCCTAAATTTTGTATAACTCTTTGGAGCCTTCGTTCAAATTTGAACCTTAATTGATTTTTAGCTTGCCTATGGTCATCCACTATTGATATATTTCGGTGGTGATGTGTGTGAACAAACTCAGGACTATCGGGGCACTTTTTCCCTCTTTAGGAGGCTTTTTTCCCTTGACCTATGTATACACATATAACCCTAACAGGTTACTTATCTTTGCACATTAACAAGATAATTCATTTAGTGTTGTGTTGTGTTCCAAGCTTCATCTTCTTCCTATTGTTGTTCCAAGAATTGGTATTAGAGCAGGTCACTACTACATCAAGGGTGTCATCAACAACCCTTCCATCATAATCTCTGATTTGCATGAAAATTAGTGAGCATACTCAAGGTGGTAAGGAGTTCAAAATAGCTTCGCTATGTTGCATCAAAATTTTGATCTAAGCGCATTTCGGCCTTTGTGTGTACTATCATAGTACTTATGTGGGCAATATCGTCCTTTTGGTCCAAACATATCTATGCATATTTTGGGTTCGCGAGTACAAGTGCCTCGAAGTCTTCTATAGGTTTAGCAGAGCTCCACAAGGTGGTTCTCTTCATTGTTTTGAGATACAATCATTTTTCTACAACATAGTATTTAGTGAGTGGCCATGGACTAAAGCAATGATGTATTTCATAAGTTGGTTGTTGAGTATAGGTTGGATGGTATTTATTACCCATTGTGGGCATATATGATGTGTCATGTATTGGTAGCAAAAGAACTATGGAATATTCCACAATGTGTTGAAAAACGTCCTAGTACACTTGCAAATACAATGATTGAAGGTGATTTAGATAGCATTGAAGATAATGATCTTCAAATTCTTGTTTCTGTTGTGGTTCCGGTTGCTCCTATTGTAGAGACACTTATTTTTCAATTAAGTAATCAAGTCTCATAAGTACCATATATTGGCATGAAGAAAATATAAACAAGATGAAGAAGGAATTCTAACTTGTTGTGTGGATGAGGAAAAACATAAAAAATGGTTGCAATCAACACATGTAGATGCACTAGGGAAACATTACTTGAAGCAAAAAACCCTACAAACATTAAAGTGATTAGGCGTATATTGACCAGCCATGGAAGAAGATGTCTATAGGTTGCTTAAGAATTATCCCTTGTGTTTTAGCATGCCTCCTGTCAAACATGCTACCTTGTATCAAGTGTCACAAATACCTAATTGAAGTATCCATCTAATTGATTTTTGAGAGCGAAAAATTTTCCTCAGGATATGAAATTAGTGCAAAAAATAAGTCTAGAGCAAGAAGCTCAAGAGTATCAACTCATTGGTGATAGTTTTTAAAAGTTTAGAAGATATTTATATTTAAGACTATACGTACATGAGAGTGATTATTTGAAGATACTGCACACAATGGTGTTGGTGGACACTTTGAAGCTGATGGTGTGATCAAAGCCATTCTATTTTCAAGTCTTTGGTGGTTCATCCTTCACATGGATGTGCATATTATATGTGTGTGTATGCATGTGTGTATGTATGTACGTATGTATGTATGTATGTATGTATGTATGTATGTATGCATGTATGTGTGTATATGTGTTTGTATGTGTGTGTACATGTGTACCAAGGTTCCACTTTTCCATGTTTTCATTTATGAATATTTGTTATTACTTTGTTATCACTTTTCCATGTTTTCCACTTTTCTATGTTTTCCATGTTTTCATAAGAACCCATGTATTACTTTGTTATTGCAAAACTAAAGAAAAAATCTAAAGTTAGAAAACATAAATGTTTTCTCAAACTTGTCCTCAAGGAGCTTTGACATCCTGAATTATGGTAAAAAGGGCACTGATCATCAGAATTCTTGGTGAATATCATTTGAAATTCATAAATAAAAAATATTTATATTTTCAATTGGAAAAAAAGCTTAATAAACCTTTTCAAAGTAAAATAGACCTATGTAGATATTAGTTCTAAAAAACTATTTCATTTTAACCGATGTACAAGTCTTTCACATCAACCATTGAATGATGCGGGGATACGAGTTCTCTTTTAATGGTATGAGGCTTGTACACATCCCCTGTATAATGTTGGGATGTTGAATCTGCTTTAGGAGTACAAAGAGTCAATTTATAGGTGAGGTACAAAAAAAAAAATATTAAATGAGATTAAGACTTGTCCGAAGAAACTATACATAGAAAGAAATTCGCTTGAAATTATCACAAAGAATACACTTACATAGAGACAAATTCACTTGAAATTATCACAAAGAATACACTTTGAGTGATTTATATATTTGGAGATCTGCATAGAAATTTCTTCTTTAGAAGTTCCCATGGTACTCATCCTCTTGCAAAGGGTTCTTTTTTCTGTGCGGTTTCTAAAAGCTAGAATAGACATGTGGAGCACAAATATTCAGGTGGACCAAATTCCTTTTTCTGGTTTATGCGAATGATGCTCACTATATAGATTTTCAGCTCATGAGTCTTTAAAATCTTCATAGGAAACAAGAAAGTCTTCCCAGTTACCATTGTTATAATTGTTCTGGCCATTTTATTTGTGTAAGTTCTCTTTCATTTTTATGTGCAGTCTATGGTAGAAGGAGATCAATGTGTTCTTGTTAGCAAGTAGAAGATATTACAGTAAAGTTGTTCAACACCCTCCTCAAGTGTGTTAAATGTTTAGATTTCCATATAATTCACTAAGAAAATAAGATGAGAAGCTAAGTTGTGGCGAATCAGCTTGACCTTACCATGTGATGTAGTCACTTGTTTGCTGGTCACATCTTGAAACACTCAATGCTTCAATGTGTATCATTACATCAATGGTGTTGGATGTAAGAATTTTCATAGTCTTTTCCTAAGGTTTCTTTTTGAAGGTGAATTTTTCTACAAAGTGCACTTTCGATGATAAACAAGGAAAAAATTACAAGAAATCTAGAGAGAATTACAATGAAAGTCTCATAACCTTTTTGTTCTCTTCGTGGGGCACCCACTTGTTTTTCAACTTACCTTTCTCTAGAACGAATATCGTGTGGTGCTTAAATCGGGGGCACGGGAGGGGGAGGGGGGGGGGGGGGGGGGGGGGTTCTTACAATTACAAATCCTTTTACCTAGATAGACTAGGGATTTCTCAATCCACTAAGGCTTTCAAAAGTTGATCGCACATCTTTCCTTCCAAATCTTCTAGAGCTCTTCACTCCTAATAGCATTCAACAGAGTAAACAAGCAACAAATTGCTTCATCAAGTAGAGCTTTCTTATGCCCAAAGCTCGCTTCCAATCATTATTGATGGTCCACAAGGGTTTCATCTTGCACAAAAGGTTGAACTTCATAGCATGTCCATATTAAATCCATAGCTTAAGGGGTCCCATATGTACCAATACTTTGGACTTGATATGCCAAATTGTGGATTTGAACACCGTTTGAGACATGTTCTTGGTTCAAAATCCTAAAAGATCTATGAAAGCATGAACTAAAGTAGGGGTCTCATCATGAAAGAATTCCCAGTTCTTCAATGTGATGAGAACCTAAGTTGTAGGGAATCAACTTGACTTACCATCTCCTCTAGTCACTTGTTTGCTGGTCACATCTTCAAACACTCACGCTTCAATGTGTAAATGAGAGACATTGGTATCATTGGTATCATTGGAAGGTGACTTTTTCAGCAAGGTGTACTTTCCATGATAAACATGGAAAATATTACAAGAAATCTAGAGAGAATTAGAAAGAAAATTCATAACCCTTTTGCCCCCTTGGTGGGGCCACCCACTTGTTTTTCAACTTGCTACTCTCTAGAGCGAACACCTTGTGGTTCTTACAATTAAGGATCCTTCTAGCTAGATATGATAGGGATTTCTCAATCAAGCACTCTCCAAGAGGCTTGTCAAAGTTGATTGCACATCTTTCCTTCCAAATCTTCTAGAGCGCTTCACTCCTAATGGAATTCAAAAGACTATACAAGCAACCGATTGCTTCATCAAGTAGAGCTTGCTTCCAATTAACTTGATGAGGCAACAAAAAGATCTTGTTGAGGCATTACCAAGTCAAGTTGCTCATAGGGCAAGAAAAGAAAAGGTGGCCCAAGTCTTACCTACCACTAGAGTATTGCTTGCACCATAAATTGGTACCACAAATTTTACAAGATTTGACATTGGTCCAAACCCCGTTGTGGAGGACTTGCCACATAAGGACCATTTTCTTGTTCCAGATAAGTGGATGCTACAAGTCCTTGATGTACTCCTAGTTAAATTTAGACACCACTTCTAGGTAAGCGAGTGATAAAAATCCAAACTTCTTTTGATTCTTGAAGTATCCTCCATTTTTTTTGCCATTCCGAAAACCTCCGAGCAATGAAGGAGGTTGATTATTAGCCAAGCAAGAGGCAAGTCTTTGAGTCATCCCATTTTGTGATGTGTCTTAAGAGGCACCATTCTTCAAAGTCAACTTTGTGATTCACATAATGTCTTCAAATCTGATCCAATGTCTTCTATCTTGGCCCTAGAGTTGATTCCACATATGAAAACATTTGTTATAGAGTTTGTTAGCTCTTTGGAAACCCTTTGTTCTAGAGTCTTCAAAGTCAACTTTATGATTCATGTAATGTCTTCAAATTTGACCCAATGTCTTCTATCTTGGCCCTAGAGGTGCTTCCACATATGAAAACCTTTCCACTCTCATGATACCATCAATCTGGAATCAAATAGAGTCATGTTGTCTCATGCCCAAAGCCCACTTCCAATCATTATTGATGGTGCAAAAGGGTTTCATCTTGTACAAGAGGTTAACCTTCATAGCATGTCCATATTAAGTCCATAGCTTAAGTGGACCCATATGTACCAATACTTTGGACTTGATATGCCACACTGTTGATTTAAACACCGTTTGAAAGCATGGTCTTGGGTCTCATCATGAAAGAAAGAAAGAAAGAACTAAATCTACTATATATGAGTGCCACTAATCTTGTATGACCTTCAAATATAAAGGGGAAGCTAGCCGCTCCAAAACAGAGAGCAAATCCCTCTTCCAGAACTTGCTGCTTGCAATTTTGTATATCCAGCCCTTGAAACCATATTTTCTACAGAATAATTACTCACAGAAAAGCCTGTCCCGGCTTCCTACCTTTCCTGCTTATGTCTTGAACGTCTTGTGATGCTCTCTGACTTGCTCGCCGAATGGAGAAAAGATATTCCCCGTCTTTTCTAATCAAGATAAGGGGCCACGCGAGTGTGTAGTATGCACCTAGTTTTAGAAAACAGCGCAATACTGTTGTTATCTGTACGTCATATCTTTGCTACGCAATTCTTTTGACACAAACCTGCGGATATTCAGACAAGCAGCAGTAAACCTATGCCAAAGATATTGACATCGCGGCTTCCAATATGTCTGCATGTGTAGAAGGTGGACAACTTGTCTGCCGCCGTATACTGACATGTGGAAAAATGATATATCTGCGCTTTTCTAACAGACCCCGCATGTTCGCATCATCCTACGTATGTTTATGAAGACGCAGTGAAATTCAAGCATGCTTGCCATCGCAGAAGATATGGTTGGGTTTGGAAAACGAGACAGAAATAAAAAATCATCAGAAATGAAAGGGATTCCTCGTCGCTTTTGTCACAACCATCAATGAAGATACCTCTCATGTTACCATTTCTCTCAGATAAATTCTTTTTGAACATGCGCCTCCTTTATGAACACAGTAATTGAAGTGTTTCACTGGGAATTGCTGCTTTTGAGTCATGGACAAGATGATGGATGCCCTTGCAAGGGAATGTTTCCTCGGATTTCATTACTTTGCCAGGACGTATCCACATCTTGGGAATCTTGCCGTATGAATTGAAACATGGATAACGCTGAAGCCATATACCTGTATGCAGGGATTTTATGGGCTGAAGTTTAAATCACCGCCATTGATACAGAACGTTTATGGTGCTGTCCTATTTCTCAAAGAGGACTTAGAAGGAAGCAATCAGTACAACTTTGATTTGTTGTTGAGGGTTGCCGACAGCTCACTTCTTTGATCCCTCATGTTACCATTTCTCTCAGATAAATTCTTTTTGAACATCCGCCTCCTTAGTGAACCCAGTAGTTGAAGTGTTTCACTGGGAATTGCTGCTTTTGAGTCACGGACAAGATGGTAGATGACCTTGCAAGGGAATACTTCCACGGATTTCATTACTTTGCCAGGACGTATCCACATCTTGGGAATCTTGCCGTATGAATTGAAATATGGATGAAGCTGAAGCCCAGGATTATGCGATGCTAAGAGCTGAAAACAAATCCCTGCCATTGATTCAGAACGTTTATCGTGCTGTCCTATTTCTCAAAGAGAACTTAGAAGGGAGCAATGCGTACAATTTTGATCTGTTGTTGAGGATAGTCGACAGCTCACTTCTTTGAACCCTGTTGACTATCAGCTCTTCTACCTGACCCACCACTAGAGAGGAAGAAACAAGTTCGGTTGCAAGCTTTCTCTGATGCAGACAATGCGTTTCCCTGATATTTGCCTTATTTCTGTTGAAATGTTGATTAGTATAACGCGGAGAACATCAGCATTTTCTGGTTTATTTCTGCATGGAACAAGGAATCATCAGTTGGGGTCCAACGAGATATACAGACAACCTCAGTTCGATCTCTTTGTTTCTTGACAGTACTGTAGCTCTGTGATGAGTAGCACCTCCTTTAATGTCAATCCGGGAAGACGTGAGGATCGTATGATGACCTCGAGCAAGTGAAGGCACAAGTGCGTGAGTGAGAAGCACACAAACATGCACACACATACACACACGCGCACACAAGGTAAGACAAAGAGTGAGAAGCAATGGAGTTCTTTATATTACTTTCAAAAAGTTCATACAAGTTCAAATCAATTACAAGCTAGCCTAAAAAATGAGCTTTCTAGCTCTCTTTATAGTTTTTGACTAGGTTTTGGCCGTGTCCAGACCTAGTGTTCGGCCTAGTTAAAAATTAGGTTCTAGGCCTCATTTGAAGGCTCAAATGGAGTCTAAAAATTATGAAAACTGGTAGGTAGCTACTTCTAATGCTCCTCAAGCTCAAGGATTCCTTGGCTTGCACAAAATTGAGCTACAAAAATATGAAATGGTATTTACAATGGCTTTTAGTGATAAAAATCACTATTTTTGTAGGGATTTCCTCTAACGATTTGACATACACATCTTCGAGTTCCCTACTTGCTCCTTCTCCTTATATGTCCACCTCTTTGATATGCTTTAGCTTCTTGAAAAAATAATGGCCTACTTGCCCGATCTTCTTTGACTACTCTGTCTGCTTGTACCTTCTCTTCGCTCTGACTCCCTTCGTAAGCTTCCTTACCTTGTTAGTCCTTCAGTTCCTTGACTACTGCTAACACCCCCCCCTCTCTTGTGTCTGTCGTCTCTGACACACCCTTGTTGAGTGGGTCGTTGGATGTAGTACTCCACAACGTCTGTGGCTAAATGATGTTCTGCAATTCTCAACCCTTTGGCCAAGTCAGTGAGTAGAGCATCCCAATCTACAAGTCCGGGAACCTTTGGATGTGGTATACGTAGCTTTTCTGAATGGAGAGCTTGTTCCATGGTAAATAATTGTAATAAATGAGATGGTATGGGAATGAATATCTCTGAATGATATTCCCAGAACCCCGTGATAAACATTTCTTCAAACGTCTGTTTGAAGCAAGCAGGTAGATACTTTATACGGGCATGCCAGGCATAGACGACGTTAATGGAGGGCGTGGTGCTCATGTCATAGACAAGGTCCTGATTTCCTTCATTAAATCCAATAGCCGAAAGATGAGGTTCTCTAATGTTCTTAAATGTCCTGAATGTAATCAGCATGAGCTCAAAAAGTTTTAGGCACATCTGTGCCATAACATCTGGGACATTTTTGAACCGGACTGCCCAGTGTCGGATGGTTGAAATCATGTAGTTGACTGTGGGTTGGCCGTTAGGAGGTGTTAGGTACACATAATTTAACCACTTTTCACATCCTTTAACCGTCAAAACTGTTTTTGTGTACTCCGGCCAAGACCTTCTTTGAAAGACAGGGCAGTAGCAGGGATTATACTTGATATATAGAGAGGCATGTCATTCTAGGTGCGATTCATCTCAGGGTAGGTTTCAAGCAGGTAGATCCTCCAAGTAGGTTGATGTATATTCCCTTGCTTGGCACTTGCAGGGATATCATCCGGTGCAAACTGTGTCGCCGAGGTTGGTTCTTTTGTTGTGTGTTGTTTGATTTCAACATTGTAATCTGCCATTAATACACAGAATGGAACATACAGATCATCAGACGTGCCAATCCACCTATGATGGGAGAGGTTTCTAAAGTAATCTGATTTTATGACGACTTCTTCTAGTCGTGACATACGCTATCTGAACTGCAACTCTCTCATCATGGGTTGTAGCAACCTTTTCCAACCTTTTCATCCATTCAGGCGCTTCGATCTCAATCGTGTCCATTCCTTCTTTTGTTTGCTTACCTCCGGGTGTTGGCATGGGAATGTATGGGTCTTCAAAGATCTCCTCCACTTGAATTGGTACTAAGTCTTCAGGTTCTGGTTCCACCAGGGGAGAGGGTTGACGCTCGTATTATAGAAATCTATTTCGTAGTTCTTCTAATTCTGCTCTGAGTTTTGCGACTTCTTCAGATGTGTCCGCTTCAGTTGTGACTTTTCTTGGTGACTCCTGCTGGGTTGCCAGTTGCTTTAATAAGTAATCTCTTTCTCTTTCTAATGCTGCGTGGGCTTCCAAGAGGTCGGCATGGGTTTCCAAGACGATTTGCATATTTCCAGATGGGATAGCCTTGAATTTCTTTGGGTCGATTTACTGTGGTGAACCCTCCATTGCTGCTTCCAAGTTTTCTTCATTCTGTCTCTATAGTCGTTTATTTTCCTCGAGTGCTGTAGACATGTGTTTCCGTAATAGGGCCAGGTTGCGTCGAAGCTTGAGGTTCTCTGTTATCTGGGAGTGTAGCAGCTCATCAAGTTATTGTTTTTCTTCCGCATCTGACTGGGGTGGATTGACCACTAGCTGCTCATATTGTTCCTGTAAAGTGACATACTGTTGTTGTAGTAGCCGCTTTTCCCTTTCTAAATCAATGAATCGTGCTTGTAGCGCTTCATGGCTTCGAAAGAGGCTCGTATGCTGGTTATCAAGATGCTGGTAGTGCTGTTGTAGTTGAGACATACACTGGTACATATTATTAAATACATTATTAATAGGGGTGGATGCGGGAAGGGTGTTGAATGCAGAAGGGAAGGGAAAAGGGAATGGGAGCGTGTATGTTGTGCTTGAAAAGGGTGAAGTGGGTGGTGGGGGAATGGGAGATTGTGGATGTATGAGAGGAGGGAGAGGTGCGGAGGTGGGTGATATGTCCATGAGGTCAAAAGTGGATGCAGTCATGGGAGTGATTGTGAACATGGGAAATGTGGGTGCGGTGATGGTGGTGAAAGTGTAAAGTGGTGTGTGTAGTTGTGAATATGAACCGCCAGGAAGTGTGATCGGGGGAACGGGGTTTTCCGTGGCTGCAGTTAGAATTACAGTGTCAGTGGTAGTGTATACAAGTGAGGTGGTGATAGAGTGTGTGGGTTGTGTGGGTTGACTGACAGTCTGTGCTTCGGTATGGGCAGTGGACTCTGAGGTGGTGACAGTAGTGGTTACACTGGTAGTGAGGGGTGAAGTTGGTGGAGTTGGAGGTGGGGGTGGTAAAGGGGGTGATGGGGGTGCACTGGATGTATGGGCTTCCTCAGTTTCCTGAATGATATGAGATGTGCCCGTGGTTGTGGATGTGGTGCCCTACGGTTCTGATACTAATATATTCATTTGTTTTCCTAATCGAGGGGGGTGTCTGCCATATCGTCGCTCCGATCTTCTCGAGTGTGCAAGAGCTGTATGCACCGTCTCAGGTACCCCCAACACATCAGAAATCATATCCAGGGTTGCTTGGTATTGCTCGTCCACACCTTCCTCTTCAAGGATTTGGTTCATGAGGGCTTTTCCTCCTGCCAGGGACAGTTTGTGTTGTTCCTGAACTCTGTTGATGGTATCATACAGCTTTTTCAATTCCTTCGTATAAGCCGGGGCACCCTCAAGTTCCTGTAGGACTTCTTGTTCATATTCCTGCTCTTCGTCCTCTGTTTGTCCACCTCGTTCCTCCTCCTGCTCTTCTTCTTCTTCATCCTCCACTTCAACTACTCCTGGTTGTCTAGGATGGGGTTGGTCTGTAGCAGTTTATTGCCCACTAGCTTGCTCTACCTCGACTTCCGCGTTAACAACCTCGATTATTCTGGCTACCTCCTCATCAGTTAGGTCTTCTAATGTGAAGCCGTGAGGAAACTCTAGGTCGGTTGGTACATGTGGAAACACTAGATTCGGTCCATCAGTGTTGTGTCTTGGTAATCTAATAGTGAAGGGTTGTATACGCCTCGGAAGTGGTGGAGTTGTCTCTAGTATCAGTGTCGCACCGCGGGCTTGTGCACAGGGCATCTGAACTGCGGCTCTCATTTTCTTTGATGGAGACCCTACGGTTGATAGTCTACGTTGAAATTCCTGTACCCTGGTCCAAATTAATGCCCTTTGAACTGGCACATCATAAGCCAAACATCTATACACAATCCTGGTGAGGGCACAACATCCATACAGTACCGACTTTTGCTTTTTATACCACCGTTGATGTGCCAAATGGATTTGGTCGATAATCCAATGCGACATGTTGATTGTAAAATTGAAGGCATCTGCTAAATATAGACTGAACCATATTTTCTTGGGTGGCATTGTGAATCGCTCTTGAGCTGGGAACGCGAAATGTTGCATGACCATTCGTAAGTGAATAACAATTGTGGGTGTCATTGCCACCATGTCTTTGAACTTAGTCAGGTTCCTGTTCTTCATGTTATCCGGGACCATCGTCTCTTTTTCGGTGGGGATATGCATGCCTTTCATGTCAAGAGCTTCCCTCACCAAGTTGTTCGTCAATTTGAAACGCTTTAATTCATTACCTCTGGTAAGTGATGGTAGAACGAAGGTACTATATCCCTTTTTCTCTTTACTAGGGGTCAGAGTGCTAACTAAGTAGGAACATCGTAGAAAATTTGGCTTGGGTAACTGAGCCTTGAAATAGTCGTAGAGTCCAACCTTCTTCCAGATGGATTTCAGACCTTCATCATTCTGAAGCCTCTCAAATTCCCTGGTGAAAAAATGATATCTGCCCCATCGCCTGTTGAACTCTATCTCGGCCTCCCACATGTAAGTGCCTTCACCCAGAGATCCGGCCACATCACTGAACCAACGTGAGTTTTTGCTGACCGGCATTGTGTGCCCCTGTGGAGGATTCTGAATTGGTATGGCGTGTAATGCCCTCAATGCCACAGGGCGTTCCTTCAATTCCTCTTCAATGGGAAGACTCTCAATGTTCACGATTTGGGGGCTGGTGCCTACCTGGGAGCTAGTTCCTGCCTCGGCCATGGTGAAGAGACTGGTCACCGGTTCTGTGAGAATAGACAAATGAATGTTAACATTGCCAATGGACACCAAGCGATCATGCGTCCCCATTACAACATTAACATGATTTTAGTGAGAGGTTAGTAGGTCAATAAGTGCTTGGGGATTGTGTGTGTAGTTAGTGAATAGATATTCCTAAGAGCTGAATGGAAAGATGCGGTGTATGAGTGATGTAGTGAGTAAGTGGTTATGAATTTACAAATGAGGGTCAGAGGGTTTATTACACGTTTTGGGCTTCCAAACAAACTGATTTGCTGTTGTTCTTGATTTTGTGGAGACTCTGGAGGGCTTTTCAGGAGTTCCTACTTAGAAATGAGGCTTTTTAAGGACCCATTTACAAGTGATTTTGATTGTGCTCATGGACCAATGTATGTCCGTGCGTGTTGTATAAGAAAGGGTATCAGATGTTCGAGTGAGTGAACCATGTTGTACAGGGTGTGGCCTCGGTGTAACTATTTGAGCCCGCAAGCAAGCCTTAAGCACCCAAATTTGTCGTGATTGTGGGATGGCCTTCATCGACTTCTTGGGTACCCAAATAGACTTTACTTTCGTAGACGAATTTCTGAAAGACTTCTTATTAGTGTCGTGTTGTTGATTATTAATAAGAAGTTTTTCCCGTGTGGTTGGCTTGATCGCAACAGGGTGTTTGCCTTTCCGCACCCACACTTGTTTCAATGGTTGAGACATTCTGCTTCGCACGTTCTTTTGACCCCCAGCATAGGTATTACTCTGCTCCATTTGTATTTGATCTGCCTTTGGTTGCTGCATCCCTCTGGTCTCTAGAAAAGAAGGGAGTTCCGTTGCACCCCTGACTTCTTGATTGAAATTATCATTCCTCTGCATCATACAGTTTTGGACAAGAACAACATGGTCATCTTCATGTGTACCCTTGGAAGGACCAGGGGTGTGTGCCTTGTCTAACTTCTTGAGTGCTTCATTTTCTAACTCAATTGTAATGCGATTCTGATTTACCCAGACCTGAAGGAGTCCACTTTGTAGGTTTAGGTTGACTACATGATCATAGATCCAGTCTTGACCCAAGACAAGAGGCTCCGTGAGGTCCTCATCTTGACACACTAGCACTTTAACTGTTATTACTTCGTCTTGAATGTAGAGGGGAAGTTCCACGCATAATTGGATGCATCTACATGAACATGAAAAGGCTTATTCCAATCTGGTGTGGTCAAGATTGGTGCTGAACATAATCGCCGTTTAAGCTCATTGAAGGAATTCTCACATTCATCAGTCCACTCAAAGTTGGTCAAAAGTCCGTACAGAGGCTTTGCTATGATGGCATACATGTGTATAAACCGTCGGTAATAACCACAATGCCCCATGAAAGCTTGTACTTCCTTGACATTCTTTGGCCTAGGTAGCTTTGCGATGGCTCTTACTTTCTCTTCATCAGTGGAGATGCCGTTCTTTGACACTATGTGTCCTAGAATCTTGCCTTGCCTGACCATGAAAACACACTTTTCTGGGTTCAAGCAGACTTGATATTCTCTACATTTGTCAAAGATTTGCTTGAGCTCAGGTATGTGTGTTTGTCTAATGTTGGAATGAGCGCAGAGATCATCAACATAGACCTCTAAACTCTTCCTCAGGAACTCTTTAAACATGTGACACATCAATCTTTGGAAGGTTGCAGGAGCATTGGTAAGCCCAAATGGCATTACTCGAAAGGCAAATATGCCCCATTCTGTGGCAAAAGTTGTCTTATGCTGGTCTTCCGGAGCAATGGCTACCTGATTGTAGCCCGAAAATCCATCAAGGAAGCTGTAGACTTCCTTGCCTGCTACCCTTTCTAATAGATGCTCGGTAATTGGAAGCGGATAGTTGTCCCGAATAGTGGCTGCATTAACCTTCTTCAAGTTAATGCACACACGTAGCTTTCCATTTTTCTTGGGCACCACTACGATGGGGGATACCCACTCAGTGTGCTCAATTTCATAGATGAATGCAGCTTCCACCAGTCTATCTATCTCCTCTTTTATCTTGACAGCATAATTATCATTATATGTGTATGGCTTCTGCTTAGAGGGTTTCACATCTGAGGTCATGGGAATCGTGTGCGAGCATATGTCAGGGTCTACACCTTTCAGGTCCTTCTAGCTCCAAGCGAATACATCTCTGTATTCTCTTCGCAAGGCTATCAATTCATGCTCTTCTTCTTCCGTCAGGTTATGTCCTATGTAAGTGCATCTCTTCTCTCCTTCTTCCAAAGCTACCACTATTTTCTTGGTGGTTTCTTTGTTATCATAGGCCTCTCCTGATTGTGCCTCTCGTTTAGGCATTCTGATCACGACTCTCCTATAGTCTATCTCATACTTTTTAAAGTTTTGAGGGACCTCAAACAAAGATTCTTCTTCCTCTAAGGGAACTTCTTTCTTCTTTTATTTCTTGCTATCATTATTAGCAGTCACTTGTGTGGTTAATCGTACATCGTTCGTTATCTCTTCGTGTCTCTGAGGTTGGAATTCTACTTCATAGAAGTATTCTTCATCTGATGCAAAAGGTGGGTCCATAATGATTGACTCTAGATCAGAGTCACTTGCATCCTCAAATGCATCAGGGCTAGGTTCACACTCTTCTAAAACTGCATCTCCCATGATTGGCTCTATGGAGAAAACTGAAATGTCATAGCCATCCTCATCACAGTGGGGTGTCCATTGTTCTTCATTGATGGCTACATCCATTGTTGCTAAAATTTCTGCCCAGCCGTGAGGTTCAAATTCTTCGTCCGGAAATACTACAGGTGCATAGGCTGGTTCTTGAATTGATCTATGTGTTTCCTTCGCACCTACCTCTATGGCTTTTTCTCTCTTCTCTTCTTCTACTACTACTTTGCACATCCATAAGTGGGTGTCTTCATGCATCCATGAGGATCCTGATCCTATGGAATGCACAGACTCGGTATCATCTTTAGCTCTATGGATGGGATTCCATTGGATAGGAGGGACATCTCTATGAGAGTAATCTTTGAGATTCACTTTGGTCGTAACACCCAAGTGTTGCAAGTACAAGGAATTGGTTCCCCAATCCTGTACTACTTGCAACTGTCGCATAAATGGTCTTCCCAAAATCATCTCATAGGCATGATTTTTGCTAAAGTCACATATAGCAAATGTGTGCTCAAACTCTACACCACAAGTAGTGAGAGTTATTCCTTCAAGTAGTCCTAAAGGCCTCTCTATGTGACCATCCGCCATCTGCAATTTCATCCTCGTAGGCCTGAGTGCTCGCTTGCCCCAACGTTTCCATAGGGAAGTGGTAGCAATTACAACTCCTGCACCAAAGTCCAAGATTGCCTTGGTTGTGTATCCTTGATGGGTGATGGGGAGATAGGTGTTTCCTTCTTCTCCTTCACTCATGTCTCCTATCTTGTCTAGAGGAATTTCTGGCACTGTCCTATGAGAACCTACCTGTGAACGCGGTTTGGCTATCTCTGGTACCTATTTGGCTACATGTTTCCATAGTTCTGGCCTTACTTTGAGTAGCTCTTCTAAAGTGAGGTTCCTTTTCTGATTGTGCAATTAACCTCTCCAATCTTTCTAGCAGTCCATCAAAGTGCAACTTCGTCTTAGCTAAACTAGAGATGTTGAAGAGGCGACTGGCTTCAAAAATGGTTTGAGCCAATTCCACCATCTTAGCACAGATTTTGGTTCGTTCAAGCTCTAGTTTTGCTTTCGGGTAGCACTTTTCATGATCAGTTACGGTTGGCCCTTCTTGGATTCGGGCCTGATATGCCTTAAGCATCATGTTAAGGTCCTCGGGAGTGGGATTTGCTAATACTAATCCTACTCTAGGGGGTGGTGGAGCAGCATGAGGCAGCTTGGAAGGTGGTGGGTCGGATGGAGATGGGAATGGAGGAGGTGGGGTAGTGTGAGAGGGAGTTTGAGATGTGAGTTCAACTATCTTGGCTCTGGTTTCTCTGAGACTTTCCTCGAGCTCACTCATTTTCTTAGCCCATTGCCTCTTCATTCTTTCTCTACTATCTCTCGAGGCTCTAGTCCTCTTCTTGGTTATGCTCTTAGCTTCACTAGCCTGAGCACTTTTCTCCTGGCCTAAACTTTGGTTGTGCTGCAAGGCTTGAGCTCTAGTGACTAACTGTACGGGTGCAGTGGAAGTCACACTCCCTGTGGACTCTACAACTAATCCAATGACATTGATAGGAGTGATTTTTGGCATATTATTGGGATTCTTTGGGCAATCTCGTAAGAGATGCTCCTTTCCACAATCTTGGCAAAAGCCTTGGGTTGTCACTGACTGGGGTTGTGTAGGTGGAGGTAAGGGGCAATCACGAATGAGGTGATCTCCCTGACATCTGTAGCATGGTCCCCTAGGGAATGGGGGTCTTGCTTGCCTATGTTGGGGTCTAGAGTTAGGGTTTTTGTACATTGCATTTGTGTACTCTGGCTCCCAACTAGGTTCACTTGGTTCCTTACTGTAGTAGGACTCACCATGTTCAGGAGATTACATGTAGTAAGCCTGGGGACTATCAATATGTGTAGAATCAAAGCTATGGTAACTGGGATCACTTTCTGAAAGCAATGGTGTTACTGGCACTATAGCTCTATTCAAATTCTCTTGTGCAGCTACATACTTTACCGGAATTACATTAGCTAGGGCAGGGGGTTGTTGTGCTAACACAGGCTAAGGCCTTTGTTGGTTTTGGTATTGTGGTGGGTAGGTTTGTTGAGGCCTAGCATACTGTTTCGGTGGGTACTGGTTCTGGTATCTTCCTTGTTGAGGGTATGGTTGTGGGTACGTCTACCTAACTGATTGCTTATTGTAGGGGCAATCTTGCGCGGTGTGATTTGTGTACCTCCATTCTATGGTGCAGTACTAGCTACTAGGATTTACTTGGGGTTGAGCCATAATGGGACATACATTCGCCATGGTCACCACCGCAAGTATAGCATCTCTTTACTGGGGCAAATCTTGGAATTTGTTTGCTAGAGACACCTAGTTTTTGAGCTACCTTTTCTGCAAGTTCCTCAATAGATGTAGATTGTGTGGAAGAAAAGCTTGAGGCGCTATCTGAATCTTTATAGATTTTTGAAAGCTCCAGTTCCTCCCCTAGGTTTTCCTCAATGTCAATGCACATGCGTACACACTCTTCTATGGTCCGAGGGCCCTTCAAGTACACATAGGATCGCAACTTTGTACTTAGCAATCCATCCAAGAATAAAGCCACTTGTTTGGCTGGTGTGGGAAACTCAGGACCAGGGCATCTCTCAAGATATTGCCTAAACCTTCTTCCTGCAAGTCTCACGGTCTCCTGAGGGGTCTGCTTGAAGCTATGTATCAATGAGGAAGTATTATGCCTTATGCCGCTTTTTTAGAGAATTCAGTAATGAAAGCCTCTAAGAGTTGGTCTATGCTCCTGAACTGTCTCTCATTCAATAGTTGAAACCACGTAAGGGCTGTGTTCCTAAGGGTTAGACCAAAGGCATTATACTGCATGAATAGGTCCTCAACTTGCTCAGCTCTCAAGACTTGCCTAAACTCGGCCACATGATCATATGGGTCTCCTGTGCCATCGAAGTAGTTCTTCATGGACTTAACTAGTTGAGTCGGTCTCAATGTTTTGGTGTGTTCCCTAGGCCTTGGCAGAGGGAAATCATCAGCATTCCTTTGGTTCTTTGGGGCTCTAAGTCCCTCAGGTTCCGCTCTATTTGTTTCCGTTCTCGTTCTTTCTCTTCCCACTGGATTGGAAAAGCTTACCTCAAGTCTATCTCTATGTCTGTTTCTTTGAGCTCCATGAGCTTGGGATGTTCCAGCTCCTGGGTGACCAAAGGACACATTCGATCTTGGTTGGGGGAAAATAAATTCACCTTTCTAAGTGTAAGCATGCCTATCATTTTTTGTAACCACAAAGATCCTCTCTGAAGCATGATCTAAGTAGGTCACTCTGCCTGGGCTATCAGGATCTTTGAACTCATATACCATGGTTGTTCCTACCTCATTTGGCTGATCAGATCTATACCTCCAAAAGGCTTCATCAGTCTCTCGGTTCAGGAGTAGATCTATGCTCTTATTGTCCTGGGGAACCCACTCGGGATGGAGGATTCTAGTAAGAACAGATTTGCCTCGGGGGGCTCTAGGTTCTACACCCATGTTTCCTTGCTCTAGGTCACCTATGTCCGTCTCAGGGATCACGTTTCCGAACTCGTCTGTCCTATGTGGGTGACTGGTGACTACGTATATTGTTCCTTCTTTGTCCAAGTATGCTCCATTTTCAAACTTGACAGTTGGGTGCTCTAGTCCAATGGATTGGTCAGGGTTTTTAATCTGGACCACAGATCTTCCTAGGCCGTCCTCATAGATGCTAGCACCTAATCGGTTGGTCCTAAGGTATTCGAGTTGCATCTTGTAAGGGCCTTCTACCCTATGTAAATATGGCACTCCGGAGCTTCCTGTAGGTCTCTCCATACCGTGGGACATCTCTGGCTCACTAGTTTCAGAGCTAGGGTAGTGCGAATAATGGCTCAACTGTTGGGCCCAAGACCTAGCAGTATGATTAACACTAGCCTCTGAAGACCTAAGACTTTGTCTATCTCTTCCTAGGTGTCGTCTTGATCTAAGGTTCATATGCTTAGCTGAGCAATCCCAATTTTTACCCAAGGTACAACCTCGTTGCTGAGTTCTTTTGTATCAATCACTTGATTCTTTTTAGTTGATTATCGTGTTTATGATCTGGTCTGATATCACGTCGTCAGGAACACTTGAGTTAATTTTCGCACTTGAATGTTGATCGTCTCACATTAGGTTCTTTTCCTTTAATGTTGTCGATCGTACAAAGATTATGTTGTTAGCTTGAACTTGAGTATTTAGGTAGTCTTCAACTTGATAAATGCCTATCGTCGCCCTGACTTACTTCTAGCACTATTCGTACTTAGCCTAAGCTAGGAATTGACAGAGGGAGTTGAGAGTATTCCAACCTCGCTTGCTGATCCCTTGCCCTTTGGTGCTCAAGAACCCGGTTCTCAAGCTTGCAAATCACCCTTGCTTGGATGCACTCAAGTGCTCTCATTGGACCTGTAAAAGTCCCAAAGTTAGTTCAAGACTTCAATTCAAATGACAGACAGGTCACTTTCATGCATGTAATTCACAGACCAAATTTCCCTTTGCCTTTATGGAAAATAGTCCCAAGGATCCTTCAGTTTTCCTACCCCGGGGTATGGTCAACTTCAAAATACCCACGAGCTTTCCAACAAGACAAGAATCACCGCAAACGGATTTCGTATGAGGAAGTTATGACAGTTCAGGGTTTTGGAAATTACCCCAAAACTTGGTATTAAAAACCCTAGAAATTTGGCCAAAAAAGCCTATCAATCGCGATCGATAGGTCTGTCAATCACGATTGACAGAGGTGTCCATCGGGCCTCTCGGTCGCGATTGACACGTCAGGCCTCTCGGTCACGATCGACACTTTTTCCGGGATTTTCGCCGAGATTTTAGTCAATTGGGGATGTGTCCGTCGCGATGGACACGTGGCAACACGAGAAATTCAGTGAATTGTCAAAATTCAGTCGGTCACGATCGAAGGTGTCAATCGTGACTGACAGGGGTGTCGGTCGTGGCTGTCGATCGCGATCGATGGTGTCAATCACGATTGACAGGGTCAGTCGATCGTCTCTGTCGATCGTGGCTGTCGGTCGCGATCGACAGTGTCAATCAGGACTGACAGAAAAACACGGAATTTTTTAGTTTTTTCTAGTGATTTGGAATGTGCTCCTTGTGCATGTCATTGTGGTGTGCTTTGTTTTACCAAATGAGCGATTTTTCTGTCGATCACGATCGATAGAGGTCTGCGACACAGAGACAGTTTCGAGCTTGTCGGTACCTGTGCAGCGTGCTGGAGGGGATGATACAGCTGTACCTGCAAGATCACTCACAAAATAGACAAAAAAACAATGCACACAATTTGCTCTCTCATAGGTGGAATGAAGGAAATGGAAGGGAGAAGGTGATATGATCAAAAAACTAAAATTTTTCGCGATGATGGAGATGGAGATCGGATATGGTGAGGATGATGATGGTGATGATGATGGTGAGGTAAGAAAGAGAAAAATAAGAAAAGTAAAGAAATTACCTACAACGCCAACGTCTCAATTCTACGTCTTACCATCACACGCTCGTCCTCAGAGCTCGATCCCCGGCAACGACGCCAAAATTTGGTGTAGCTCTGTGATGAGTAGCACCTCCTTTAATGTCAATCCAGGAAGACATGAGGATGGTATGATGACCTCGAGCAAGTGAAGGCACAAGTGTGTGAGTGAGAAGCACACAAACATGCACACACATACACACACACGCACACACAAGGTAAGACAAAGAGTGAGAAGCAATGGAGTTCTTTAGATTACTTTCAAAAAGCTCATACAAGTTCAAATCAATTACAAGCTAGCCTCAAAAATGAGCTTTCTAGCTCTATTTATAGTTTTTTACTAGGTTTTGGCCGTGTCCAGACCTAGTGTCCGGCCTAGTTAAAAATTAGGTTCTAGGCCCCATTTGAAGGCTCAAATGGAGTCTAAAAATTATGAAAACTGGTAGGTAGCTACTTCTAATGCTCTTCAAGCTCAAGGACTCCTTGGCTTGCACAAAATGGAGCTACAAAAATATGAAATGGTATTTACAATGGCTTTTAGTGATGAAAATCACTATTTTTGTAGGGATTTCCTATAACGATTTGACATACACATCTTCGAGTTCCCTACTTGCTCCTTCTCCTTATGTGTCCACCTCTTTGATATGCTTTAGCTTCTTGAAAAAATAATGGCATACTTGCCCGATCTTCTTTGACTACTCTGCCTGCTTGTACCTTCTCTTCACTCTGACTCCCTTCGTAAGCTTCCTTGTCTTGTTACTCCTTCAGTTCCTTGACTACTACGAACAAGTACATGCATTCTGAATGGGCTTTCATTCCTTAGATCTACCCTACAGAAGGATGTCAGTATTCCTGCAATAGAGAGTAACCCTACTTACAGAAGCCATTTGGGGTGCCAAAGTCTCTCTCCAACAATGAATCCCTCATATGTACAAAAGGAGATGTATTTCCTGTGCAATGGAGAACATGCAATTACTTAAAGAAGCGAGGGTGAAGGAGGATATACAGATGTGATTTTGAAATAGCTTGATCTGACTATGAAAGAAAGAATATACAAAGGGAGATGATATTTCTTGTGCAATGGTGAACATGCAATTACTATGAGAAGCAAGGGTGAGGGAGGATATATAGATGTGATTTCTTTTGTACAAAAGAAAGTTTAGCCAAGGCCGAATCTCCCATGCTTTAATTAATAAAAGGACTCAATAATACAGTGAAGGGGCAAAGCACCCATGGGATCCCCCCATATCTCAAAAATCAAGGGAAGGATTGGACCAAGAACAATAGCACTGAAGCTTAAGAGCAAGCGGCATGAGGAAGAACAAGGGTTATTATCAAGTTACAAAGAAGGTCAATGATGTGTTCATCACCTTTATGGGTAGTCCATTTTTCTTACAATTACGTATTCTTCTACCAAGCGGGGTTAGGGATTTAACAATCAACCATTGTTTTAGAGCTTCATCAAAATTATCCACATATCTTTCTTTCCATATCTTCCACAGAGATTGCCCTCTAATGATGTTCCACAAGGCAGAGGAGCAACCAATCACTTCACCCATCATTGCTTGGTTCCAATTGACTTGAGTTTTGAGCTTCAAAACCCCCAAAAGGTCTTTCCAAATTGTGAGGCTCTTGGGGCAAGAGAAGAAGAGGTGAACAATGTCTTCTTTAGCCCTAAAGCAACACTTACACCAATGGGGGGTCCACAAATCTTTTCAACTTTGGCATTGGTCGAAATTCCTAGTGGAGAATTCGCCACATTAGAAAAGACTTTTTGTTCTCAATTAGGAGGTGCCAGAGGTCCAGGAACTTATATTGGCAGGTGATAGTTGACCAATCGAGGCACCATCCCATGTTAAGAATGCTATGCTAGTCCACCTGCTTTTTAGAAATAGCCTCTTTATCAAATTTGTGACAGTTGATCCATCACATACCCTCGATGCAAGGGCGATTGTGACCTAGTAGGAGGCAGGTCTTAGAGATCTCCTTGGAGCTGTTTCTATGCCTCAAAATGTGCCACTCCTCATGGTCAATTCTAGTTGTCAGCTCAAAATCCTCGTGCTTAATTCAATGTTTACTTTCTTGACTCGTGAGATGTTTAAAAGCACGAAATCCTTTATTCCATAGCTTTTTTGCTCTTTGGTGGGCCATAGAGTCAATTTCTTTGATTCCCCTTATGCGAAACTAGATAGAGTCATTTAATTTGATTTGACAAACCCATTTCCGATCCCCATTCACCTTGATGTGCCATTTCATTATGTTCCAACTCCTCCACTATGGAAACAATCATAATAGGGGATAAGAACAAAGTGAGAAGGTCAAGATCATTTCATCTAGGAGGCCCTTTAAAGTAAGAGTAGATCTGTTTATGAGAATCAACTTTGCCCATGGAACTTCCAAGTTGCACTATGCTTTGGTCATCCATTTGGTAGCCATTTTATTAACCATCTCCAAAATGTCCATAATGCCCAAGTCAATGCAGGCTTTTTGGTTTGTACATAAATCCCATTTGGGCTTGGGTATACCTCTTCTATTGGGATCCCCCATCCAAAGGAAGACTTTGTAGGAGCTTTCCAATTTTGAAAAATCATTTCCTTTTGACCTCTAACATGCCCGAAAGTAAATCACTGAAAAAAGCATAAAGGTATTAATCACCATAGCATGCCTTGCCATGTTGACCTCCATCCCTTTCCAATAGGTAGATTCATGTTCAAGTTTGGCAAGAACCCAATTCCATCTTTGCCCTAGAAATACTTTAAAACCCATCTAGATTGCCAAGGATCTAAAGATTTGTCCACTAGGGAGCACCGAACAACCTTGATTGATCAAACATTGTGGGGTGGTCCCCACGATGGCCTTGAAAGCAATCTTAGAGTGGATTATTCTTGAGCTTGATGCAATGCACAAGATGTTAAGGTGTTTCTAGAAGGTCTCAATGTTAGTATTATAATTTCGAACAAAAACATTCATGTCATCTACGAAGAGTCTCAATAACATCGAGTCCTGGATGTGAGGAAAAAAAGTCCTTAGCTCTTCGCAAGTTGAACCTAATTATTAACCAAGAACCTAAGGTCATAAGTGGAAATAGCAAACAGAGCTAAAGCGAGGGAGCAACCTTGTCTAATAGACTTCTTTAATATGGTAGCACGTTAGAGTTGGTCGTTTATGTTAATATGTGACAAGTTGTTTCCCAACATCATGTAGATCATCTTGATGAATCTGGGTCTTCATCCCAAATCCTTCAAGGACCAAATAATGAATTCCTACTCCATGTGATTGTAGGCCTTGTCAAAATCAATCTTGATGAAAAGAACATCTTGGGATAACTCCACAACATATTCTAGGCTTTTGCACATATCCATAATAGCCTCTAGGATGGATTGATCCTTAATTAAGCCTTGGCATTGGAACTATGTGCAATTGTTTGAAGAACCACATGAACCATTGCGTATGGTTTTTACCGTTTTGTAAAAGTCATTTGACTTGACGGAATCTTGTAAATCCACTAAACTCGTAGAGTTAGGAGAGAGGAAGCTATGAATTCATTTTGGTGGAATAACTCCTAACTTGGAGGAGAACATTTACGTAAAGCCAAGTTTGAATTTGAATTCAAACTTGGAGGCAAAGCATCTATAAAAGGAGATTGTAAACTCGCGACCAAATGAGCCCCCATTACTGAGCATAATGTTGATCATCTGATGTAGTTGAGAGGCTTAAACTATAGCCTAATCCTATCACCATCATTGAGCATCATATTCATGCCAATGATCATGTACAACATTTTCATATAATACATTAAATCATTAATGATCTCTGTTGGTCTCTCTGTCATTGTCACTCAAAACAGTGTACTTGTCTTGCTCATATCTCAATGATCCCTCTATTCTTTTCAATGAACTATAGCTTTTTGGAACAAGCTCAAAGTCTACTACAAGCTATCAAAGTTTGAAGAAGTTTCATTCAGCTAATTGGGAGAAAATTGTCTCAAGGTGGTCACTCATCATTCTCTAGAGAGTTCCTCAAATATTGGGGGTAAGCTTCAACTTGCTAAAGACATTGCTTAGTGTGTAGTCTATCATTTTAAGTGATTACACTTGGAATCATGATCTCTCTAAGCTAATTAGATACTCTTAGAAGGAATTTTTCCAATTGCAAGTTAACTGTGAGTACGAAGAAAAACTTCCAACATGTATCAAGAAAAAAATAGCAACTTTTTGGTCACTAGCTAGTTGCAAACGTTTCTGTTTTGATCCTATTGTTTGAAGCATCATCTCCAAAGCACATAGGCACTTATTTCATGTCATTGGAAAGCTAAAGGGGCCTACTTCACAACTTTGAAGTAAAAGAGGGCAGGTACAAAGCAGGAATTAGCAGTACCAACTCATTCCTTGAGGTGTCCATCCCAATAGTGGTATCAGAGCAATTTCAGGTAAAATGGGAGATGGTTTCCATTATTTTATTGATAAATTGGACAGGAAAAACTATCAAGCATGGTCTTTGAGAATGAAGAAATATTTACAAGGAAGGAGTCTCTATGGATACATCTCAGTAGATGAGGAGATGCCCATTTTCAGGAGCAACGAACAACCTACAAGAGAGGAGCTTGAAAGACTCATCATGGTGTGCCAAAGATGCATTAGCAAGGTCATATCTTCTTAACTCTATATCTGACTTCCTTCTTCCACATATTAGGAACTCTCAAGAGACTTGGGATACATTTTCATCATACTTTTCTTCCTATACAAGATCAAGAAAGAACCAATTGTGGATTGAGTTTACCACTCAAAGGAAGCAACCCAAGCAAAGCATTTCAGAGTATGTGACCAAACTCAAGGATGTGGCTGACCGATTGTCAAGCATATGAGAGGAGATTGAAGAGGAGCAAATAATGAGATAATTGATCAATGGCATCAAGGCAGATGACAAATGGGAAAGCTTCACAACTGCCATGGACCTATACATGGACATGCAGATTCCAGATCTTACCACACTCATGGGGCGACTCTTTACCCATGAAGCCAAGCTCAACACAAATGGAGACTCATCTAGAGGTAATAACTCTTCTGCTCTATACACAGATAAAGGCAAGTCTAACGATAAAGGGAAAAGTAAAAAGATTGAAGATGAAGGTACTACTATTGATCAGGGTTCTTTATGTACCTACAATCACCAAGAATTTGATGAGTGTTGGAAAGATTATGGAAAAATGCTTGCAGGTTAGGTTCAACAAATATAGAGCATTTGTGGAAGATCCCCAACATGGGTTCAAGAGAATAGCCAAGGGAGAAAAGACAAGTAGATTATTTACATTTGAACTTGAAGATACAAGGAATATTGCACTTTATAGTTACAAAGATCAAACATTGTTAGAGCTTGAGATTTGGCATAAACGATTAGGGAATATTGGTGAGACAACTTTAAAGCAAATATGTAGAGATCAATGTGTGCTTGGGATACCTAATGTATCCAAGCAACACATGATCTATAAATGTATTGCATGTTAGTTTGGTAAATCTCATAGGTTACCCTTCTCAAAGAAAGGTTATATGCATGAGGATTACTTGGAGCTTGTCCACACAAATGTGTGGGGACCAAGCGAGGACCCTTCAATTTCTGGCTCAAGGTACTATGTGTCTTTCATTTATGATTTCAGTAGGTGGACCATCTTGTAATTTATGAAGCACAAAGATGAAGTGTTCAGTTGCCTTAAGAAGTATCTTGCACTTGTGGAAACCCAACAGGAAGAAGCCTAAAGAGACTAAGGCTAGATGGATGATGTGAGTACTTCTCAAATGAACTTGATGCATTCTTGTAGGATAGAGGAATTAAAAGGGAAATTACAACAAGGTTCACCCCTATACGAAATGGGGTAGCAGAAAGGATCAATAGGTTGATTGTTGAAACATCTAGGTCAATGCTTAATGAGAAAAAGTTACCTAACTATTTGTGGGTAGAGAGTGTATCTACTGCTACTTATCTTGTTAACAAGTTTCCATCCAAATCACTTGATGGGATGACCCCATATGAAGCATGGCATGGTAGAAGGCCATCTCTTGATGATTGCAAGATCTTTGGATGTGTTGCTTATGTACATATCCCATCTCAGATTAGAGGTAAGCTAGACCTGAAGGTAGAGAAGTGCATCTTCATAGGGTGTTCTTTAAACCAAAAAGGGTATAGGTTCTATAATCCATCCAACAAAGGATTTATGGTTAGTAGAGATGTTTTGTTTGATGAGAATGATTCTTGGTTTCAAAGTGAATGCAAGAAGGTAAAGTTACCATATGACTTGGAAGAGGAATTTCCAAGTCTCACCAAGGAGGAACCAAATCACATTGAAGACATCAAATCAGATGATGAGGACTCCATCAATTTGGAGGAGTTCAAAGCATGAAAATCAAAGGGCAAGTTCAAGATGAAGAGATTCGAAGACATACCTGAATCATCCAGCCAAGCAATTAGAAGATCACAAAAGGAGAGCAAGAAGCCAATCAGATATGGGTATGACACTTCTTTAGTAACTAAGCATTGTGTTTAACTTGCTAAGGATTTATCATGTGAGGAACCTACCTCATATGAAGAGGCAAAGACCAAGGCAAAATGGAAGGAATCTATGGATGAAGAAATAGAAGCACTCAAGGAGAATGATACTTGGGAGCTAGTGCCAAAGAAGGAATCAATGAAGCTAATTGGATCTAGATGGACTTAAAAAGTCAAGAGAAACTCAGATGGAACCATAAACAGGTATAAAGCTAGACTTGTGGCTAAGCCTTTGCACAAACACAAGGAATTGATTATGAAGAGACCTACTCATGTGTGGCCAAAATGTCAAGCATCAGTGTATTGGTAAGTATGGCCGCATCAAGGAATGGGAGTATGTACCAATTGGATGTAAAAAATGCTTTTCTTAATGGCTAGCTTTCTGTGGAGGTTTACATGGCTCAACCTCCTGGTTATGAAGATGCAAGCAAGGTAAATTATGTATGCAAATTGAACAAAGCTTTCTATGGATTGAAACAGGCACCAGGACATGGAACCATAGGTTGACCACATACCTTCAATATCAAGGATTCATCATAAGCAAAGTAGATGCTTCTTTGTTTGTGAAGAGAAGTAATTCAGGGGTAATATACCTATGTGTGTAAGTTGATGATATCATACATAGAGGAAGTGATGCCAATGGCATCAAACACATCAAGAATCAAATGATGCAAGAGTTCAAAATCAATGATCTAGAATCACTAAAGTATTTTCTTGGACTTAAATTGGTCTACACAAATTCTAGAATTTATATTACACAAAGAAAGTATGTGGAGGATATGTTGAAGAAGTTCCACTTGGAGAATGCCAAAGTAGCTAACATTCCTATGGAGATAAACCAAAATTTAAGTGCTTATGAAGGTGATTTTCTTTAAGACATTGCAGGATATCAAAGCATAGTAGAAAACCTAAACTATGCTACATTGATAAAGATTGATATTGCTTATGGAGTAAGTGTCTTAAGTCAGTTTATGCACAAACCTAGAGCACCTCACTTGGAAGCTGCCAAGAGGATTTTGAAGTATCTTAAGGGTACTCAAAAGCAATGCTTATACTTTCCATATACTTCAGATTTGGATATCAAACTACACTTAGATGCAAATTGGGCAGGTTGTAATGATGACAGGAGGAGCATCCCAGGTTATCTTTCTTTTGCAGGTGATAAGCCCATTTCATGGTCTTCCAAGAAGCAACCTACTATGGCTTTAACTTCAAGAGAGGAAGAATATAGATGACTATCCAATGCTACTCAAGAAGCCATATGGATCAGACTGCTATATTCAGATTCGGGACTACATTCTAATCCACCAATGATTTTTGGTGACAATAATAGTTCTTTGCATCTTGCAACAAACCCTATCTATCATGCAAGAACCAAGCATATAGAGGTTCACTATCATTATGTGAGAGAGAAGCTATTGAGCAAGGAGATTCAACTTGCATATGTCTCCACTAATATGCAATGTGCAATATTATTGACCAAAGCACTTGATTGTACTAAACTTTGCAGGTTTAAAGCTATGATTGGATTGGAGAATATTCAAGAGGATTGATGAAGAAGACCAAGCCAAGATGTTTGGCTTGAGGGGGAGCTGTTGGAGCAAATGCCAAGCCTTCACACTTGACTAGGCATTGGAACTATGTGCAATTGTTTGAAGAACCACATGAGCCATTGCTTATGGTTTTTACCATTTTTTAAAAGTCATTTGATTTGAGGGAATCTTGTAAATCCACTAAAATCATGGAGTTAGGAGAGATAAAGCTATGAATTCATTTTGGTGGAATAACTCCTAACTTGGAGGAGAACGTTTAGGCAAAGCCAAGTTTAAATTTGAATTCAAACTTGGAGGCAAAGCATCTATAAAAGGAGATTGTAAACTCGCGACCAAATGAGCCCCCATTACTGAGCATATTGTTGATCATTTGATGTACTTGTGAGACTTACACTATAGCCTACTCTATCAACATCATTGAGCATCATATTCATGCAAATAATCATGTACAACATTGTCATATAATACATTAATATATCATTGATCATCTCTGTTGGTCTCTCTGTCATCTTCAAAATTGTGTACTTGTCTTGCTCATATCTCAGTGATCCCTCCATAATTTTCAATGATCTATAGCTTGTTGGAACAGGCTCAAAGTCTACTATAAGCTTTCAAAGTTTGAAGAAGTTTCCTTTAGCCAAATGGGAGAAAAGCGTCTCGAAGTGGTCACTAGTCATTCTCTACAGAGTTCCTAAAATATCGGGGGTAAGCTTCAACCTGGTAAAGACATTGCTTAGTGTGTAGACTATCATTTTAAGTGATTCCACTTGGAATCATTAGCTCTCTAAGCTAATTGGATACACTCAAAAGGAATGTTTCTAATTGAAATTATATTGTGAGTACTAAGCAAAACTTCTAGTACGTATCAAGACCAAAATAGTAACTTTTTTATCACTAGCTAGTTGCAAACTTATCTGTTTTGATCCTATTGTTTGAAGCATCATCTCCAAAGCAAATAGCCATTTATTTAGTGTCATTAAGCTAAAGGGGCCTACTTCACAAGTCTGAAGTAAAAGAGGGCAGGTACAAAGCCGGGATTAGCAGTATAAGTGTTGATATAAGTATACGTATAGGTATGTGTATAAGCATCGGTATTCTACTAGGCAAAAGCGTCGGTATGCACCTATGCATACCAATACCTATACCACAACCATATCTACAAAACTTGTTTTGGGCAGAGTGTGTTGTCTCTTACCGCAACAACATTTCCATGTTCGTGTCTAGCAAAAGATAATACACTCTGCCCAAAAGAAAATCAAGTACACATGATGTACTCTAGTGTTTGTTAGTGTTTAGATGACCAGAAACCAAATCCCCCTGGAAGTGATGCAATTAACAAGGAGCTAGCACTCAGGGTATAAGGAAGTGCCAAGCTATGTGGAATCAATCTACAAAAGGAAGTAAGCCCAAAGCTTTGCCGAAAGCTTCAATCTTCTCTCGAGGCAGAGCCTTTGTGAAATGGTCTGCAATGTTCTCCTACATGGGCACATATGCCAAGTTGGTCTCTCTAGCAGAGAACCTCTCCCTGACATAATGATAATGCACCTCAATGTGGTTAGTACGAGCATGGAACACAAGGTTCCTCACAACTACCAATGTGTTGTAACTATGAGTGAAGCTGGTGGTGGCGGAAGACTGACTAATGCCCAAATCCACACACACTCAATAGTCGCTGTGAAATCTACCCTATACTCAGCCTCACAATTGGAGGTGGCCATAGTAGTTTGCTTCTTTCTCAACCAAGATATACATGAGCTACCAAGCATGAAGCAGAAGCCACTAATGGACACATGAGTGTCATAGCAATCAGCCCAATCACTGTTAGAAAAATCATGCGAATCTGATGGTAGTGATCCCCCCTTGGGATAAAACAATCCAAGTAGCCAAGTACCACTCAAGTGGCGAAAGATGTGCTCTACCACCTGCCAATGCTTGACACTTGGGCAATGCATAAACCTGCACATTTGTGAGATAAAAAATTGAATATCTATCCGAGTAATGTGTAAGTAAATCAAGCATCTAAGAGCCTACTGATAGAAAACAACTTCAAACAACTTCAATATCATAGTTGTAGGTGTAATAGGACGTTTTTCAACACCCTTCACAAAGTTCAATAGTCCTTTTGTGACTAGTACATGACACATCATATAAGCCCATAATGGGTAATTCGTACCATCCAACTTATCCTCAATAGTCAATATATGGAATACGTCACTACTTTCAGCCATGGCCAGTGACTAAAATACGTTGATGTAGAAAATTGATTGTATCTCAAAAAGTTGAAAAAAAACTAGCCTGTTGAGTTTTGCTAAACCTGTAGTAGTCTTTGCGATGCTTATATTGGTGAACCAAAACTAGTATATATCTTTGGCACAAAAAGACAAAATAGCTTGCACAAGCACTATGATAGTGCAGTTAGAGAGTTGAAACGAGCTCAGATCATGACTTTGCCATGACACAACGAAGCTGTTTTGACCTCCTAATCACCTTGAGCATGCACACCAAATTTTATGCAATTTTGAGAGTATGAATGGAGGGGTGTTGATGATGCCCTAGATGAAGTGGTGACCTACTCTGATACTAATTTTTGGAGTTAAACATCTGTGGAAGCACACAAACAACACACAATACCGAATGAATCACCAGTAGAATGTACAGAGATAATTAACCCATCAGGGAAATAGGCATATATACAAGTCGGGGGAAAAGAACCTCCTAAAGAGGGAGAAAAAGTTTCAGACAGCTCTAGTGTGTTCACACACATCACTATATCAACAAGAATCACATCTATCTTTGGTGACTATAAACACATTCATGGTAACATGCCTTATGAGGTAGGAAAACAAACTTTACATTTCACTTACAATGTGCTTAACAATATATGGATAGATAGAATAAGAATTTAGACATACATGGTTTAGTTGTATGATATAAAAGAACATGAATGTTCTGGCCTTTTGAAATCTGTAATAAAACTTGATGAAGCTGAAATAAAAAAATATCAAAAGATGGAGAGAATAAGTATTGTGCTAATGAATAGAGTTTTGGACTATAGCCTTGGGAAACTAGATACTCCATCTTTCAAAGTACAATAAAAAAATGGAGCTATGGTGGGTTGGGTGTGCTCAAGTTCCATTTGACAATCATAAAACACTTAAGTGGTTATTCTTACAAATAGACATTCCAAATGTTATCCAAGGCATCACTTAGGAGAATTGTTGAATGTGAACCAGTATGGAAGCTTTATAATTGAGTGGCATTTGAGTAGAGACTTAAAGCCTCTTAAATCCATGTTTGGTATAAGCGGGAGTGAAAATTGTAAGCATCCTTGTTTGTATTACATGCAAAGTCTAGGTACAAGAGGATGTATTGCTAGAACTGCTTCTGGCATGATTTGGGATCCCATACTTCCAATAGAATTGATTAATGTACATACGATGCATGCAGAGGTAAGGATCATTGACAAGTTCATATGTCTTCACTAAGATTATGCACATTCTATTATCTCATGAAACGATTGGTTTTTATGTACTAACATGTTTCTATTTAGCAAAAGAATATGCTTGATTGGAGCTACTCAAACAGTCGATCAAATGGTTGTCCTCGCAGAGCTATGATCAAGATGCATTTGTGGGTATATTCAGGACTTGTGCCACGAACAAAGATTTGAGCACAGGCATTAGAATACATGATGATCTTCAACGACAAGGTTTACTTGGAAAGTGCTCAAATGCCCTCATTTCCATGTATGCAAGAAGTGATGTGAATTACTTGATACTTACATATTCTTGGACTATTGTCATTAGAGAATGCACATGGCAGGGTCTTGGCGTAGAGGCTTTAATGTATTTTGATAAAATGTAGATTCTAGGCCTCTCCCCATAGTTAGTTACTTATGCTTGTGAACGTAAAGCTTGTGCAAGCACAAAATCAATACAAGAGGGAGAACAAATCTACCTTAAGGTTTCCAAGCAAGGCTTAGTAGAGAAGGATAATGTGTTGGGTACTGCTCTTCGAATGCATGTATTGGTGGATATTGCCAAGTGGGTCATATTGAGAAGGCATTCAATTGTTCGGAACATATGAAAGCTGAGGGTCTCTCTCTCTCCAAACACAGTAATATTTATATCCATTCTGAAAGCTTGTGGTGGCATGAAGTCATTAAGCATGGCTAAAAGAGTTCATCATGAGATTACTCGACAGGGTTTTTTCTTGTGAATAATCCAAAGCTTGCTATGACATTGATAGACATGTATGCTAAGTGTGGTTCTTTGTCAAAAGTGCAGCAAGTTCTTGAATGGCTTAATTCTAGAAATGTTTTTTCTTGGAGTACGCTGATTGGTGGGTTTGTGTGCATCACTCACCCTCGTGGATTGCATAAATTAAAGCATCTCCACATAGCTAACTGCATGAATTTTACAGATTTTTCATTATCTATGATGGCAAAGTGTTGTGGAAACCTTTTTTTTTTTTAAATGGAGGTTCAGCCGAAGCCTACTCCCCCGGACTTTAACTTTGAAATTGCAACTGTACAAGTGAATGGGCATAGCACCCGCGGGACCCCCCGTATCCCACAAAGCAGGGGTTAGACAAGGTTTCAACTGAGAGACATGGTTACAACTGGGTTTAACTGGCCTAAGCCATAACATGTCCAGCCTGGGACTTGAACCTTGGACCTCCGCCTCAAGAGACCAAAGCTCAACCAACTGTCCTACAGGACGTGGACTTCTCGCTTCACAAGTGTGATCTAGTATGTGACAAAGGACCGTTTTAATTGTAAGAGGAAAAAAACCAAAACTGGCCGCTTTTCATTTTTTTGGGCAGAAAATGGAGGGTTCTATCCTTTGGTTATTTCTGTCGATTCTGTGTGGCTGGAACGAAAAGGCGGACCGACTGTTTGAGGAGGCGTCTTCTTCTTGTTTTTTGCGTAATGGGGGATAGCGAGAAAACAAGGGAGGTCGAGGTCGTGAAGAGGGGTATCTCTCTTGTTCGGTCTAGGAGTTTTGGCAAGGGGAAAGTGGAGGTCTTCTCCTTCTCCAGCGATGGGGGGAGGGGGGAGAGTGCAGTAAAGCGAAAGGGAGGGCACTAGTGGAGTTGTACTCTGCGAGTTTCTTGGAACACAGAGAACTCGAGGAAGATACGGGGAGCGGATGGAAAAAAGGGGAGTAGTGCGCAACTTCAAAGAAGCCATCTGAGCATGAAAAAGAAGGCGCCGCTGTATGAAGGCTTGGATGGACTTTCTATGCACAGAAGAGAAAGAGGAAGGAGTTTTCCAGAAACATTGCCATGCAGGTTCGCTGCTCATTTGACTCTGCTCTGAGGAATTCCTTGCCTCACTCACCACTCGAAAGTCACCAAGTTCATGTAGTATCACGAGTGAATGACTAGTGGAGGAAAAAAAATTAGTCTAAAACTCAACAGAACGTGACTGATAAAGGGATCGGCATTCTCATCTCACTTCTCTCTATGTTGCACTCTAACCTTTCTTTCCTTTTTGCGTGAGCTGACATAGTCTACACTGTGAATGAAGGCAGTCCAGCCCAAGCGCAAAGCTTTTTCTCGTTTGATTGATCATGCTCAGCATTCCGTTTGTATGCATTTGGAGATTCGGGGTTGCTGTATAGTATTTTGAATCCGTAAGCACATAACTGTCAATGAAACCAATGTAGGAGACGACCAATTCAAGCGACTATGCTCATCAAGAAATCTTGGATGGGACTAATCACTATCATTCGTTCATCCGAATTGTTACAAATCTACCATCACATGCCATCATATATTAATATTGAGAGATAAAGGCCTTTAATAAAGAGCAAATGAATAACTTAACAAACACGATCAATTCAAGCGAACAAGCTCATCCAAAAGGCTTAGATAAGCCTAATTGCTTGAATTGATGGGGGCTCAAATATCATCATTATCATTAGAAAAACTAATAAGCTTGGCCCTTTTGTGATGTGCACACTTAGAGTATGAGCCATAGGTATTTGATGTAGAAAATAAATCATGAGATAGAGAAATCTACAAGACGACAGATTTAAGTGAATAGGCTCATTAGAAAGTCTAGGATGGGCCTAATCGGCTGAATTGATCATGCGTGCCAAAATGATCACAAATAGATGTTAGTTGGCTTATATTACATAAGGGACAAGCTAAAAAAGCCATAAAAAGGAACAACTCTAGACATGGCCAATTCAAGCGAATAGGTTCATAAGAAATTCTTTGATGGGCCTAAGCTTGAATCGATCGTGTCTCATAATTTTCTTATCTAGATGTACCTTGACCTCATTTTCCTCCTAGACGAGTTCTTTCTCGTCAATCCTTATTCTTCCTCTATCCTCAGCTACCTCCACAAATGAATATCCTCATACAAATGAGTAAATCCTCAAATCTTTTTACCACTGGTCAAAATCTTCATTTGCAAGGGTTCGCTTATGTGAAAGCACTCTTTCATAGCAGCATGAGAGAGCTTTGGACGAGTCTTTGAATTATTTATTTGACAAGGATAAGTATAGGTCATAAATTCCTCTTTACTTTTCTCCTTCTCATTTATAAACCTCCTTGCAACTTCTTTTGATTCAACTATAGCAGCAAGGAAGTAGTCTTCTCTAATATTGAAGAGCTCTTGAATGCAATATAGAGGAACAAAATCCTTCCCATAGATAACGTAATATGGGAGATTTGGGAGGAGTGATTTCTTTGAGATTTTCACATTTTCTTCTAGCTCTCTAATGATAGCCTCTGCTCTGAAAGTCACGACATCAAAGTTTCTAACCACTTCTTCTTCTGCTTGGAGGCTAATCTCTTCAACAATCTCTTTGATGTAACGGTTTGAATATTTATCAAGAGAAACATATAGGGATGCCCCTTTTTCTTCATCATGTTCCTTTTGTTCATTCTTCACAATTGAGATGTGATCAAGCCAAATAAGAAACCCTATTCTCAAGTGCAATAAACAACAACTATTTTGGTGTTCTGGGAAAAGTTCTATCCTGCCTTGCAAGAGGGAAATCTTCCTACATTTTCTAGTGATTCTCGCCCTATCCAAAGGATCATTCCCAAAAATGATTGGGTGGATATAAGTTTTGTCAGATATGATAATGTTCTTGCCATTTACTATCCTAATGAAGGTATCCCATTCATCAATAATAAATGCCTTGCTTTTCTACACAAGTGCTTCAAAATCAAAGGTGGGATTGAAGATTCTCATGGCATCTAGAAAATGATTCACCCTCAATCGCTCTTGAACCATAAAATTTAGAAGTTTGTCAGATGGAAAAACACTTGGAATCACATTCTTCATTTCCATCTCAATCATATTCTTCTCTTCCATCTCAATAGAGGACCGATACAAGTGAATAGAAGCAGTCAAAGAGAGTCAAACAAGCATAATCACTTGTATCGATCATGTATAGGATTTGAGCTCAGAATGCTTAGCTATGAAGATAGAAATTTCTTGAAGGTTGAGAATTAGAAAAGACCACACAACTGATATTTATAGGTGAAAAGAGAAAGAAACGATCACATGATGTGGACTAATGAACATGTGACACATGGTAAAATTGGATTCAAAAATTTCAACAATCAAATGACATGGACCTCTAAAAATTTGACACATGGAACTGTACATTGGGATTTGCAATGGCTAGATGAAGTGGACCAATCAGAATTTTCCACATGGCACTATTGATCAACTCAACGTATAGACCTATTTAAGCTCCTCCCTTCATTTTTGCCATTTTTTGTGACCTACATGCACTCTTGACTTACAACAGTTTTCATGCTCCAAGCCTCTTCTACAAATTTCTCTAATTCCGCTTCTCCTTGAGCTCTCTTGGTGTGTGAGGTAATATCCCTGAGCTTCAAATATTCTACACAAATGATTCAAGAAATTATTGGAACCGGATATGTTTGGATTCGCCTAATCACTTGAATTGGTCATGCCTTGTTAAAACAGTTTTTGAGATCTATTTATTTTTTTAAGATCAGGGAAAGAGATAAGAGGATTCTATTTTTTTCACATGATGACCGATTCAAGCCATTAGGGGAATCCAAGACTTTCGAATACACTCATTCGCTTCAATCAGTCGTGTCAGTCAAAAAACATGTTTATGATCTATTTGAAGATTTATTATGACTTCATGTAATACATGAAAAGAAAGCGGAGACCTTGATATTTTTGATATGAACGATTCAAGCAATTATGGGAATTGGAGATTTTTGGATGGCCCTTATTGCTCCAACCGATCATCTCCTTCAAACATTTTTTTTGAATTTTTTTTTTCTTTTCATAAAAGAGAAATTTTATCCCAAAAATCACATGAAATTCATATGAATGTGGCTGAAGCCTTGAATGATTTTACACAATCGATTCAAGTGAATAGAACAATCCAAATTTTTTCAATGATCTTAATTGCTGAATTGATGGTCTATTGAATTCTTGATTTTCTTGTTTTGTTCTCTCATGTTTGATCCTCTTCAATCCTTCTTTTTACAAACCATGGCTAGGGTAAAGAAGACAACTAGGAAGTTGTACCCTCAAGAGCAACAACATGGGGAACCTATTCTAGAGGGGGAGGCACCTGCTCTAAAGGGGCAGGGACCTACTCTAGCGACCACAAATAGCCAAGATAAGGTTAATAAATAGAAGGCATACAATAAAAAGAGAGTTTTATATCATGTCAAATCACTAAGGGAAATCAAAAGAACTCAAAAGTTTGTGGGACTTCTCATCCCAAGACTTTTATTCATGAGGGTGGTTAAGGAAATATCTACCAATCTTTGCTCTATGATGAAGAATACTTCATTTGTGAATGTCAAATGGAAGACCCAGACTTATCTATGCTTCTAAGAAGTAGTAGAAGATTTTGCAATCGATTTTATGAATGATGCTTATCGATGTGTAGCACATTGTCATAGGATGACACTTATGGCCAAGGACTATGTTGTTGTGTCTAGGCTAAGATACAATTTTGATAAAGCCATTGTCCCTCTTAACAAGCATGATCAGAAATTTTTTGATATTCTTAATATACCTCTAGCAGGAAAGCCTAAGCCATCTACAATCAAAATTCAAGAGGTCCCTTCTCATGAACATTCAACAAGAAACACAACAAAGTCTGAGGAGGAGAAGACAAGGATGAATCTTATGTCAGAAGAATATGTTATCCTTGAGGACATTCAAAGGTTGAAGAAGGCTTACTCAGAGCTTTTAAAGAAAGGAGATGGCCACGTAATTGTAAATGCTTCAATTATGGTGCAAATATTCAAGCCTTCACATTTGGCTGAGTGGAAGCATGTGTTGACCCATATGAATCATGGCTTGTAACAAATAATCATTTACCACTTGTAAAAAAGGTTGTTACTTGAGAGAATCTTGCAAGCCCATATATCTCGTGGAGTTATGATAGATGAGAGCCACGAATTTCATTTTTTAGAACCACTCCTCATTTAGAGGAAGCGCTTTTAGGTGGAACCTTGTTTGAATTTAAAATTCAAAATTGAAGAAAATCCTTGTAAAAGGACTTGAAAAATTTGCAGCACGTAAGGCCTCTTTTGGATCTATTCCACTGATTTTTTGTTAGGGTTGAGTGGCTTACACCATAGACTACTCATCTCACTATCATTGGTCATCATGATAGTGCCAATATCTTGTAAAATCATGTGCTATAATACATATTCATCATTGAGTATCTCTGTCTACTTCTCTGCTATGACTACTCAAAACAATGAACTTTGCATAACAATATCTCAGTGATTTCGCAACCATTTTACATTTTCTATAGCTTGTTGAGATATAAAAATTTCAATTTGTTTGCTTTAGCCAATTGGGAGAAATCTGCATCGTTCGTTCTGGTCAATTACTGCTCAGTCCCTAAAAAGTTGGGGGTAAGCATCCAATTGCTAAATTGATTTCTCAATGTATGGTTTATCATTTTAGATTATCTCACTTGTAGACATTATCTCTCTAAGCTAATTTGATTCCTCCAAAAGGAACTTTCTCAGTTTCTACTATACTGGCACTGAGCAAAAGAACCAGCAGGTGTGAAGACTAAAATAGCAAGTTTTATGAAACTAGCTATTTGCCAAGTAGTCTGTTTTTATTCAATTATCTGAGGGATCAACTCCAAAGCACATATACTTTCTTGGCATTATTTTCAAGCTAAAAGGGCCTAATATCAAACTCTGAAGTGAAATAGGGTAGGTACAAAGAAGTTTTTGGCAGTTCCACCTCACTTCCTTGAGGTATCCATCCATCTCTTCCAACAATGGTATCAGAGCAAGTTAAGGTAACATGGGAGATGGTTTCCCTTCTTTTATTGATAAATTGGACAAGAATAACTATCGAGCATGGTCCTTGAGGATGAAGACATATCTACAAGGAAGGAGTCTCTATGGATACATATCAAGAGATGAGGAGATGCCTATATTTAGAAGCAAAGGTCAACCTACAAGAGAGGAGCTAGAAAGACTCAACTCATGGTTTGCCAAAGATGCTTTAGCAAGGTCATATCTACTTAACTCTATTTCCGACTTCCTTCTTCCTCACATTAGGAATTATAAAACTTTCCAAGAGACTTGGGATACATTTTCTTCATATTTTTCTTCCAATAAAAGAGCTAGAAAAAATCAATTGTGGATCAAGTTTACCACTCAAAGGAAGCAACCCAAGCAGAATGTTTCAAAGTATGTGACCAAGGTTAAAGATGTGGCTGATCAATTGGCAAGCATAGGATAGGAGATTGAAGAGGAACAAATAGTGAGACAAATAATTAATGGCATCAAGGAAGATGATAAGTGGGAAGCTTTCACAACTAATATGGACCTTTACATGGACATGCAAATTTGGGATCTTACCACACTCATGGGACAACTCTTTACCCATGAAGCCAAGCTCAAAAAAAATTGAGAACCATCAAGAGGTAACAACTCTTATGCCCTATACACAGATAAAGGAAAGTCTAAAGATAAATGAAAGAGCAAGAAAGTAGAAGATGAAGATACTACTTCTCAAGCTAACTATGCAAGGAGGGGTAGGAATTCAAGAGGAAGGGGCAGAGGAGGTAAGCAAGGTAGGGGGAGACCTTTCAACTCTTCCCCATGCAATATATGTGGACTATCTAATCACACAACAAATGAGTGCTATAAGAACTTCAAGAACCAGAGAGGAAGAGGATATTAAAGAGGTGGCTACTCACAATCAAGAGGAAGATTCAACCATAACCAAGGATACAACCATGGCTACAACAACAATTACAACAACAATTACAACAACAATTATCAAGGAGGATACAAATCAAGAAGACTTCAACAATTATACAGAGGATCAAGAAAACTCTCTTCTCATTATGAACATGACTTCAAAGCAAGGTATGAATGATGAGCACCTCTTCTATATTGACTCAGGTTGATCGAACCATGTAGTAGGCAATGTAGCTCTTCTTTCTAATGTTGAGGAACACAAGGGAAAGCACCAAGTGCAAACAGGTGATGACAACACGCATTTAGTGGTCAAGGTAGGAAATGTCAAAACCTCTGATGGGAATAGAAATCTGTTGAGAAGGGTTCTTTATGTGCCTACTATCACCAAGAATCTAATGAGTGTCGGACAGATAGTGGAAAAAGATTTGCACATTAGGTTCAACAAATATGGAGCTTTCTTGGGGGACCCCCAACATGGATTCAAGAGAATTACCAAGGGAGAAAAAACAGGTAGACTATTTACATTTGAGCTTGAGGACACTGCGGATGGAGAGTAATTTCCAATGCAGTAAGGTTCTTAGAGTGTAGATTTTACAGTCGTAGTCAGCATGGATACTTTTGGTCAGAGAAATATCAATTCATGCATTATTAAAAGATGATATCTATCCTTATGATCCAGACTCTCCTCCAGCACCTCCACCACCAAGACATAAGAATAATAAAGATAAGAAGAAAGGCAAAAACTATTCCTAAATGGATGGTGTAGACTTTGGGAGATAGCAAACTAGATTCACCTCTATCATATCGTACTCATTTAGGCTCTCATAGTGCTTCCTTTGCATCATGTTGCTATGGGATGGTTCCTCTAGTCTTTGTGATGAGAATGAGCCTATTTCTTTTGATGAAGCACACAACTCAAAAAACTATATGGCTGCTATGTAATGAGAATGTGTTGCTATTTTTAAGAATGGTACCTAGTCCTCCATAAAATCGAATATTCTTCCTATTCCTTTCATAATGGTTGCCCTTATCATAAGCATTCCCTCCTCTGATATAAGTTAGTGAAAGATCTCACTTCCATCCATATTGGTCAAGTCTTATCTTGTAATATTTCTCTTGAGATTGAGTGGATCAAGATTACTAAATTCATAAGAAATTTCTTCACTAAAGTCAAAAAAATTCCTTAAAAATAATAGGCATGCCAAAATTGCTCTCAAATATGATGCCAGGTAAAACGCTTGTACCAATAACGAATTCAAGCTTTCCATCAATATTAGAAACAAAATTAGTCCTATTGAGGGCAATAAAGCCAAAGATTTGGTGGCCTGTTTTAATGTTTCTAGGATATAAACCCTACCCTAGAATGTTTTGTGCCTGATTTTACTCCCAACCTTGATACCCATTTTGGTCTTACCAAAACTAAGTCAAGACTAGGGATCACATTTTTCATTGTAATATTTTTTGCTAATTTAAATCTTAATTTGGTCTCTCTTACATTTTCCCAAAGTGTGCCAAATTTTCAAGTTCTTCTACTCATTGAATTTTGAGAAATTGCCAAGCTTGTGAACCTATATCTTTGCACATAGGTAGAGAGTATTATAGATAGTCATCCCATCTTGAGGTGTGTGCTTCTCAGTGCTGGAATGTCCACTTTCCTTAACTCAATAATTTTTTAAGAGATCTTAAGTTCTAGCTTAAGTCCACAAAATTTGATTTTGAGTCTTTCTACAAATAAAGAGAAAAGTCAAGAATCGTGAGCATATATCACTATTTGTGGGCCTAGTGGAGGGCAACTACATTGAGATGTTAGAATCTTCCCCCATTACTGGTGTCAAAGCATTAAGGAAGCTTAGAGTCATCAATGGAAATTATATTGCATACTTGGAGGAATCAAGATAACTCGTGGAAGCACAAGAAGACTTATCAAGTCAAGAAGATATCAAAAGGGGGCTACATCAATCAATACCTCAACTAGTGAAAGGTTATCAAGGGGGAAGTTATCAAAAAGTAAGGTCCACACCTTCTAAATCATAAAAACACTTGTGAAGAATCTAGAAGAACACCTTAGAAATATGTATGGGTGAGTATAGTGCACATAGAGAAGTTAGAGAGAGTCAACTATCAGCTAGGAAAAATTAGAGTTAGCAACACCTAATGGGAAGAGGATTGTGGGGATTAGTGAGTGCCATACAGCCAAAGCCGCACGTACATTATCCATTGCTTGAAGGACTAGTCAAGGCACTTAATGAATGGATAGAAAGGGATAAGAGAGTCATATTCATTCTATCCGAACACATACGCAAGACCATGACAGAGCATATAGAAGACTTGGACACATATGAGAAGGTTTGGGCAACCTTGGAGAGATTGTAATCTTCATCAACAAGGGAAAGGAATATTTAGCCCACGAATGAGCTAAATATTTGTATGAAAGCACCAAGCACTAACATTAATAAGTATATTTTGAATTTTAAGAAGCTTATAGATGCCCTATGATCAACTAGAAGCCCAATCAAAGATGACAATCTTGTTGCTCATGCTCTCAATGGCTTGAAAGAGGATGAAAGATGGAAAACATTCACCACATCACTATATGTGAGGGATTTTGTACCAGAATGTGATCAATTAGTCACATTGATTGTGAGTGAGGAGATGAACCAAGGAGGTTTGCAATCAAAGGGTAATGAAGAACAAGGTTTCTATGTATGTAGTTGCAAAGGCAAAAGAGGTGGACCAAAATCCCAAGGAAAGCGAGAGGAAGGTCAAACTCAAGCTCAAGCAACCAAAAAGGCTCCAACCAGAGTTATGTATCTAGAGGAAGAGCAAGGCATAGAGGAAGAGGGGGAAGACCATGAGAAAGAGAAGCATCCAATGGAGAATTCTACAACTATTGAAAAATGGTCTATTATGCAAGAGATTGTTGGTCCAAAGGAGGAGGCAATCAAGGATACAAAAGGAATCAAGGTAGCTATGCTACTACTTCAACAAATTCAAGAAATGAGAACTTGCATATGATGTACGGTTGATTTGAAAGAGTCAATTCAGATTTTACATGGTACATAGATAGTGGTTGTAGCAATCATATGATTTGAAATAAAGATGTTTTCTTTAATTTACACTCATCCACCACTCAAGGACATGTAGAGATAGGAGATGATAATGAGCATAAGATTGCACATGTGGGACATGTTCCATTGAATGGATCTCAAAGCCCCAAGGTGTTCAAGGATGTGTTACATGTGCAAACCATCACCAAGAACTTGGTTTTAGTAGGTCAAATAGTAAAGAGGTTATGAGGTGATGTTCAATTATTGATGATGTTTTGTTGAAGACCATACATAGGAATACAGGATCATAGCAAAAGAAAAGAATCTTCACCGTGGATGTAAATAGATTGTAGAGATCAGCTATTGTCTAGGTTTCTGGTTCACTTTAAGTTCTAAGGTGCTCAACAATATTATGGTCTCACACCATCTCTCTTTCCTCCATAGAATTAAATATTCTTCCAATTCCTTTCATAGCGGTTGCCACCTATCTTAATCATTCCCTTCTCTAATGTAAGTTAGCAAAAGATCTCATTGCTATCCATATTGGTGAGGTCTTGTCTTGTACATTGCTCCCAAGTTTTATTGGATCAATCTTACTACATTCATAAAGAACCTTCTTGAAAAATTTAACAAAGACTTTAAAAATTTTAGGCATTCTAGGATCTCTCTAAAGTATGAGGCGAAGTTAAAAGCTTGTACCAATAAAAATCTCAAGCTTGCCACTAGTATTAGAAATAAAATGAGGGCTACTGAGGTTGAGAAAGCCAAATAGTTGGTGGCAAAATCCAATATGTTCTAGTTTTTCTTTTTTGGTTTGCTAAAAGTTCCCAAGGCCAAAGATATTATCTTGATCACGATACCCCCTATTGGTCTTACCAAAACAAAGTCAAGACCGGGGATCACATTTTCTTCTCCCCCTTCCCTTCCTTCAGAGCTCAGAAGCTCATAGATTTATTTCTATAATTAGACCCTTAAGTTTCTCCCCTAAGCTTTTTAAGCTCTTTGATTACAAGCTCACTACATAGGAAACCAGTAAGACTATTTGTAAACTCCAAGTTAAAACTTGTGGTCTTGATGATATTCTTCTTGAAATCATCCGATGCTTTCATGTTAAGATTATACGCCTTCTTCGTAAGATTTGGAAAAGAGTTTTCAAAAGAAGTTTCCCTTCGGGATCCTTCAACAAAGGTGTGAATAACCTTATTCACAAAAGGAACATCAAAAGTGACATGTCTAGTTGGCATCCTAACACTTGTCTTCCTATCATTTATAATTTTTTCCAGACTTCTAGCTAGTAGGATTAGGTCTCATATGGAAAATCGCATTAGTTGTACCCAAAAGGATTTATTCAAAGGAGATTTATTCTTGATGTCATCATTTCCATATGGGAAGGCTTGGAACAAATAGCCTTTTGGGGTGATGCTTTTACCTTCCTAAATATTGAATTTGATAAAGCTTTTGATAGGATTGAATTAGATTTTACCATCTCAAGACTATGTTTCAATGTTTCTTTTCGTCTCCTTCATCTTCTATGTTTCTTTTCACCTTCAAAACTCCTATAATTGTGTCTTTGGTAGGAGAATCTTATGTAAAAGTTTCCCCTATCTAGATCAATAAGGCAATCTTGTGCCTTTCCCCCCTCATTGTTTTCCATTAGAGCTTTAACTTGGTCTTCCTTTCCAAAAGTCTCATAAAAGTATTAGAGTTCCCAATCACCCCTAGTCTATAACTATGCAAAACTTTTTTGATGATAAAAACATTTCCATTTTGAATATCCACAATAGTATTGAAGAAGGAATTTGCATGTTGGACATCTATTGTTCGGCTAGTGGCTTATTCATTAAACACTTCAAGAGAGGCTTCAAAAACCTTCAACTCACCCCCTATAGCCATTCTATATCTAGGTTGTCAAGAAATCCATATTGCTCTATTTTCTTCTCGTTGGCATTCATATGGGCTTTCATGTTAAGCCCTTTTATCTAAAGTTCAATCTAAAATCAATTACTACTTCTCCTTTGACTATAGCATCTCTTAGAGGAGCTTCATTTATAAGCTCTAGCTTGCCCCTTTGATAATTTAGTTTCTCTTTTTCTAGAGACCCACTACCTATCAACTCAACCTTCTTCATGTGGGTTTCAAGATACCTACATCCTCAAAAATTCTAAAGGTTTTTTGGGCCTCCTAAAATTCAACCACACCTCAATACATCTTGCACTATATATTTTGGACCTCTCAAGACTATTAGGCATCTCAAATAAAACAGTTTCTCTCTTTCCACCTTTGAGACTACCCTTCCTTGAATGGTTTAGGCTTTTGTATTGGCTACTTTAGCCTAGCTAGATTCAATCCTAAGTGCTCCCCTCTCATCAAAGGCATTTGAACCTCTAGGTTCCTCTTCATATATAGAGTGAATTCGCCCCTACCTACCTTCAACAACTAGAAGTTGTCCATGGTTTGCTTTAGGCACTTTGCTAATCCTTTGCTCCAAAAAAAAACCTAGAACTGACTTTATGCTATTCAAAAGTGGCATCATGACGTGGTCCTCTGTCTTTTATCATAGATATCAAATCATTTTCTTTTCCAACATGAAAATTTTCTAATCTTCATTGCCTCCTTTCTCCTCTTTCGGTCTCTTTTCTCCTTTCTTGTCATCTCATGTCTCACTCTTAGCTTCAAGCTCGCGGCAAGTCATGTTACAAAAAATTCCATTGCTAAATCCCTTACTTGATCCATGAGAGAGAAGTGAAAACTTTCTTGGTCTCCTAAGCAATTGAGCTACCGGTTCAATAGCATTGGGTTTTATAAAAAAAACCAATAAGAAATTGTTCTCCTTTGGGAATATAAAATATGTATTCACTCCTCCCCCCCATTTCGTTTTCAGTCCATCTTTTGTAATCTCCATAATAAGTCTCAACTAGATATGTCTTGATCAATTCTGTAAAGGGCTTACCACGCACCCTTAGTTGGGTGTGCAGATTTGTGCGTACAATACATCTTGATGCTTTCGTGCAAAAAACGATAAAAATATATATGTTCATACGTTGTGAACATTGCTTTCATCTACTCTTGCAAATTTTGTACAACATGTTAAGTAGATCATTTATGTCAATTACCAATAATCCATCATGGAATACACCACTTCAATACCAAGCAATATATGAGGTGTTGAAAGTTTTGTATTTGCCTATTGTAGATGAGTACATAGAAGCCTTTGCAAGAAGATCCATTTATTCTATAGGGGATTTGCACTCTAGGTATGACCAATTTTAGCTAGCTCTCGAGAGTCATGACTTGACGACTATGAGGACACCACTTGGGCTCGTGCGCATGTGCACTTTGCCACAAGGCGCCACAAAATCGGTGGCACATATGATGAATGGTATGCATAAGATGCATATGGATTTTATTCTGCATCTAACCATGCCATTCATTGATGATGTCCCTGTTAAAGGTTGCTAGGAGAAAGATAAAGATGAGGCTCTTGACAAGGATGGATGTCAGAAATTCATTAAAAATCATATAAATGATTATGAATCCATTATCAGTTGACTGGAAGAGGTTCATTTGACATTGTTTGCAAAAAAATCAGTATTTGGGGTGCAAGAGGTATTGATTGTAAGAAGTCTGTGTGGACCTAAAGGAAGAAAGCCGTGCCCGAAGAAAGTAGATGTCATTCAACACATGAAAGAGGTCTACTCCTCGATCACTAAGATGACGAGATTTCTTGCGGCATGTATGTTCTACGTTGTGTGGATTCCTCATTTTGACCATGTTGTAGACCCACTCTATCAATTGCTTAGAAAATCCAATCAAAGTGATAATAAATAAATCTACATTACCATAGCTACGAGTCCGACAGGTATAGGCTAGGTGATGACCAAGAGGATGATGAGGGAAAGAGGTATGCGATTGGATTTAAGCTAAAGTATTAAATGTTCATCAGAGAGTCTACCCTCAGATTAAGCAAGAGCTTTTGGGAATAGTGACCACATTGAAGAATAATAAAGAATACTTGATTGGGAAAAATGTGGTGGTGGAAATAGACTGCTTACCATTGTTAGGAATGATCCGGAACTTTTCCACTGTAGACATTGCCATGTTAAGATGGATAGCGTATATTAAGTCAGTAAACCCCAAGTTTGTTCATATAGCTAGAAGGAATAATGTGGCAATCGATGTGCTATCATGAGCTCTATATGAAATTGAAGACTCGATGATTTCTAATGATGAAGAGATAGGTTTGGACTTTTATGCTTCACATGTACATACTTTGAGCTTAGATGAAGCATCTACTGGACTGAATAGAAAAGAATCTACTCATCAGATCGAAAAGCTTGGGATTGGTATTGAGTCTTCAAGAGAAGGGACTCAAAGGATCTTAGGAAGCGGGAAAGAAAATAGGAGGAAAGAAGAGAAACCTTATGATGTTCAAATAGGGATAATAGAAAGATTCAATGAAGATGAATATGAAAATGAGAGGAAGGAAATCCGAAAGTACTTAATCATAAATTCTCCTGATCCAAGTTGGAGTAAAGAGAAGTTTCGTACCATTTGGAGAAATTCAAGCAATTACTTTCTAAAAGATGGATTGCTTTGGAAGCAAAATATTGGAATAGGTAAGATACCTCAGCGAGTTGTAGGTTGCAATGAAACGGAAGGAAAGATTATGCATGAAATGCATAGCTCACTATGGGCCGGACATAAGGGCTTTCAAGGGATTTATGAAAAGATATAGAAAAGATACTGGTGCCCTGTGACGTATGTAGATGTCTAGAAATATGTAGCCACTTGCAAACCTTGCCAGGTGTGCTCGAATGTTAGACACAGAGATGAGTTGCATCTGACATATCCTCTTAATATCCACTATAAGTGGGTTGTCGATCTGGTTACAATGCCATTAGGGGTGCAACAAATGAGATATATTGTGTTGGCAAGAGAGGACCTAACAAATCATGTTGATGGGAGAGCTCTGAGGATGAAAACTACGAGCGATGTATGCAAGTTTTTGCTAGAAGACGTGTTTAGTAGATTTGGCTATGTTGAGAAAATAGTCGCTGACATAGGCGAGCTTGATGCTCAAGAAGCCAAAGACTTCTTTGAAAAATATGGAATTCAGCTATCGCTCACCACTACTTACAATCCTAAAGCCAACGACAAAATTGAGCATCGTCATCCACCCATAATTAAAGCTTTGGCAAAAACCTGCAACAAAAAAATTAAAAATTGGCCAATATATCTCCCATTTGCCTTGTGGGCATATAGGATGACATATACCAGGACTACTGGCTATATGCCAGTAGAACTGATATATTCTCAAAATCGCATGCATTAGCATGGACTTCTTTGCGCTAGGAAGATGGGATGTCAAGAGAAGATCTACTCGCAAATCAAATCCTTCAGCTTGAAAGAGGAAAGAACCTAGTAGAAGAAACAAGGACCAAGCTCAGAGCCTCTAAAGATAAAAACAAAATAGCCTTTGATAAAACTCATAGGTTGAGGCCAAAGCAGATCAGAGTAGGTGACTGGGTATTAGTCTATGATAGCTCTTTGGATACACAGTATGAGGCCCGAAGAAAGTTGGTTAAGAGATGGTTCAATCCTTATGTTGTGAGTAAAGTATTTAATAATGGTACTTACACACTTAGGGAGTTGGATGGAGTAGAAATAAAAGACTTAGTCATCGAAAAGCGGATTAAGCTATTTAAACAAAGGGAACATGAAGGATTTGACATTTGGAAGAAAGAAATATTGAAAATGAAGAAGAAGAAAGTGAAGAAGAGGAAAATGAAGAGATTGGTAAAGAAAATGAGTAAGAAAAATTATATTATGAGATAATGTACGTACATAAGTATATATATATATATATATATATATATATATATATATATATATATATATATATATATATATATATATATATATATTAAAACATGTAAATAAGTAAAAGGAAAATGAATGAGTCTCGATGTAAGAAATGAAGAAAGTAATAAATATAATGTGTATGTGTTTAATTTATTTATGATCTTCTATTGATTTTTTGTTCTTTGCAGGATACTGACGGAGATCTGTGAACAAGTTTGATAGTAGGCAATCCTTTGGACTTGACTGGACTGTTTGACCATCTTAGATTCTAAAATGGAGGGAGAAGATCCCAATGATACATCCATACCAGAAGGTGGCATTCCTGATAGATTTAGAGACACACCTAGAAGCTTACCTGAAGCAAGAACCTTAGATAACACTTTCATATCGACCTACTTGCTCCCTATGCCTGAGAATGATGAAAGGGTTCCTTTTTAGGAGTTTGTTAAATATCATGTTACTAGTGAGACTTTGATCTCACCATCATATGAGGAGAGTGTGTCGAGGTATCAAGTGGCACAACCATATGGAGAAAATGACACTTCAATGGACCATGAACCATATTTTGTGACAATTGACCCAAGAGAACTTCTTATTTATAGTTGCAAATTAGCAGACTATGCAGAGACTTTACATCGTTTTGCTTTGTTCCGCAGTGAACGTGAGGAGGGGAGCCATCTCAGAGATAAACTAAATAGTTGTGTTAAACTATGTGTACATACTATTTCTTTTGAAAAGCAAGTTAGGTTTTTTATGAAGAATAAAACCAGGAGAGATCTTTGGAAGTCAACAAGGATTCAATTAGCAATGTACATAAATAAACCAACGTAATATTTTCCTTCTGAGTAACTATTTGTATATAAACTCTTGTGATATAAACTTTTGTTTTATGCAGGATGATCTAGTTAGAGATGTTTGAAGAAGAGTGATCGTCAAGTTTTGAAATCCTAAAGGTGATATACTTTCTTTTACAATTCTATTTCCTGTTTGTATAAATGTGCATATGCAAGTATGCATTAAATAAATAAACATGTGATATATGAAAGAGTGAATAAATATTAGGAGACTCGAGTGAACCAACAATTGCATATATCTACTGAGTTTAGGCATAATGCATGAACGGTTAGAATTATAGAAGTAGGATTAGGAAACAAATTAGTACTTTCAAAAGCAAGGCTTAGGAAAGTGAAGGGAAACCTAAACTAAGTATATGTATATACTTGTACTCCACAAAGCTTGATGAGTGAGATCTAGTTGAATCTACTTTTGATCTCTCATTTGACCAAACCTCCAAAAAGACCTCGAATTAGAAAAGAAAACATCTTCATATACCAGCCAGTTATATATATGTGTATATGTATGTGATGTTGGGCACTATGATGAGCTAGTAGGCGGGTGGGACTACCCTGGTCGGGCGATGAGGCCATGAACCGATGCTACTTGTGTCATATGGCCTAACCTATATGTGGTCATGTGCTTACGTGGGTCGATAGGCAGGTGGAGTCACTCTAATTGGGTGGTCAGATCCATGAGCCGATGTCGATTTTGCATGAGGCTGACCTTGTGCGTCATGCACTATGTTGGGTCGATAGACGAGTGGGGCAAACCTGGCTGGGTGGACAGGTCCATGAGTCGCACCCGACTTTGGCATAGGCCGATTTGTGTGAAAGAAAAATAAATAAACAAAAATAAAAACAAAAGGTTGATTTGGGTTGAAGAACAAAATAAAAATAAAAATAAAAAGAAAAAAGAAAAAGAATCCAAGGTCTGATGAGGAACTAGACAGTGAGAAATCAATGGTGAAGTTAGATTGATGTTTCACAAATTGGGTTAGTAAGGGCTTGTATATGTATATGTTTATGATGGGCTACTAGATTTGAGCAGGTTAAGTTAGTGAAAGAACTAGTGAGTTTTCAATCTGCTTGCATGATTTCTCACTTGAATGTATTAGAATATCTCAATATGATTGTGTGCAATACTTGTGTTTATTTCTTTCTCTTAATTTATGCAAAGTTCATTTCACTTATAGATTTTACACATTTAAATAAATTTTCTTTTAAGTTGTACTTATCTACCATGACTAACTACTTGATGCTCACTTGTGTTTGATGATGTATATGCAGGTTGGCAAGTGTTTTTAATTCTTCTTCTTCTTCTTTTTCTCTTCTCGTACAAATACTCAAGTCCCTTTTTGCTAAAGAGTCCCCCAACATTCATCTATTTATCTACTCATTTATTTATCTATATATTGATATATCTATCCATACACTTATTAATCTATCTAGTTAATTAATCAAATTCAAAAAATTAAGTTTATCTTGTAGTCTATATGTTATACTTGTAGGATCAGATAACATTATCAATGTATGTATAGAATTACAAAGAGTTCATCCAACAACTATCTAGAACAACATACACTACTGTTGAAGACAAAGTTGGAAGAGTACAAAGAGGAGAAGAAGTGTTAGGTGGGCAAATGGGCAAAGAGCTTACTAAGATATTTGGACAAATCATAAAGGTGGCAGAATCTTTGGCATTTTATACCACACCAAAGCCAAGCTTCATAGTAAATATAGATTTTTTTTACTTTTTTGGTACATTTAGCAAGCCTAAGAGCTTTGGTAAGGATTAAAGACTACACTTATATTTGTCTCCTCACATAGAGACCTACATATGAACTAATGTTTGTTACTTTCATTGTATTTATCTTGGTTAACTGAAAATGTCAAAAAAAGAGAAAGAATCTTGTGAAGTTAGGAGGCTAAACCCATGACTCATTTAGTAGGATGAATCAAATGAATTCCATTCCTAAAGTCTAGGATCACTATTAGGTGGAGATGATTCAAAATTCAAATTCAAACAATGTGTATAAATACATATGATCTTAATCATAGGATAAGGGAGCACTTATGAGAGCATTTGAGCTACACCACTGATCCTACATTGAGATCACTTCATTTATGTGTAGTCCACTACACTCCCTTTTTATCATATGTGAAATAGCATTCATACTTTGATACATTTCTTTGAGTAAATCTCTATCTATTGTCTACCCCAACATCTTCATCATTACTCTAAACATGTCAAGTTAACTTCTCTATGTTTTAGTCACTCTTTTTCTATATTTTAACTTTTTTTAGTTAAATCAAATTATTTGGTATCTACATACCAAATTTCATCAAGTTTCATTAATTAGGTCCTAAGATATGAAGCTAAGAAGATGATTGTGTCTTTGTTGGAAGCGTGTAGAAGTGTGAGGGACACACACGAAGCACAAACAAGGAACACAAATGCAACAAGACACATGGAAAAGACGGATGGATAGAATAGCTCTCTCTATTGATGTGGGTACATAAGATGGTCTAATGTCTTTAACACACATGAGCACATGGTAGACTCAAGCAAATATAGGCAAGAGATGGTTGAAACACACCCTAAGAGAGAGGATTAGGAGGTAATCCTCAACGATCACTTTTGAGGCAAGTGGTTAACCCATCATACTCCTAGCTAGTAGTCATGAGTTCAATTCCCACAATTCATATGCAAGCCTAGGATGTAGGCTTGGGCAAGGTGGATGGAAGGTGCATGAAGTGCTTTAAGAAATGATCCCAACAAAGATTAGAGTGTATCTCTGAATTCATAGGTCATAGTTAGATCTATAAGGTACCATTGGAAAGATCTCAGAATGAACTTTCCAATGAAAGGACTAGACTAAGAATATAAGATACCTAGCATGGGTGAGAACTACATTAGGGATACTGAGGTTGAGAACAAAGTCTCAAGACACTAAGGTTGTGGACAAGGCAAGTCCATAGGCAAGTGTCCAAGAAGTAGAATGGCAAGGTTCAAGACACGAAGATTGAGAGAAAGGGCTCAAGAGACCAAGGTTGAGAACAAGAAGTTCATGAGATTGTGCAAGGGTGAGGACATCAAGGATTGATCATTGAGGATAATGATCTCTAGAAGGGGAAGAGAGTGTTACACTCAAGAAACAATAGGTATGAGATGGTTGATGCACACTCTAAGAGGCAAGATTAGTAAGTAATATTGAAGCATGGCTTTTAAGGCAAGTGGTTATCCCATCCTAGTCTTAGTCGGGAGCTCATGAGTTTGATTGCCATAGAACAACATCAAATTCACCTCCATTATCATGAAGACTCAACTATAGACCCGTTTCCATGGGAATGGCAATAGGTTTGCAATCTTCAAGGCAAAAGCTCTCAAATACTATGTCAATGTATTTTGTTTAGCAAAACTCTATTCCCCCTCAACTTGCATGAACTTAATGCTGAGATAATGATAGAAATGCCCCAAAATTGAGATCTTAAGTGTCAGACAAATGAGCTTTAAATTCAAAAATATGCTTCTCATGAGGACTATTGAGCAACAAACATATCATCAATATATGCAATGGTGAGCAAATCTATGCCATTTGCATGCTAAACATATAACGCTCTCTTAGTTGGACTATTGTCAAATCCATGTGCTAGTAAGTAGGCATGCATCTTTTCATAAAAGCCACGTGGTGCTTGTCTCAATCCATACATTCCATTTCAACCTACACATTTTGTTTCCATGCCTCGTCTGCACAAACCCCCATGGCTCAAAATACATACACTTTTTCATGTGAATAACCGTTTAGAAATGCAAATTTAATGTACAACTAATGTAATTTCTAATGATGATGAGTTACAAGTGAGCAAATCCTAGGAATACGTTTGATTTGAGACAAGGGAGAAAAGGTCTCATCAAAATCAATGCCCTACTCTTGACCATAATTTTTGAAAACAAGCCTAGCTTTATACATATCAATTGTTCCATCAAGCTTACATTTTAACTTATATACCCATTTAGTGCCAATGATCAATTTTCCACGAGGTGAATTGCATAAAGACCCCGTTCCATTCTTCATAATAGCATCATATTATGGTTGCATACCATCCAACCATTTGATTTTTGTGCATCATCAAAATAAAAAGGTTCATTCTCAACAGAAAGACAAGGTAGACATTTCATAACACATTGATGCAAAAGAAGCATTACGATATCTTAATAGAGTACGATATGAAAAATACACGTCTAATTTGTGATCTCTCAACATCTCCAATAGCTAATTCGGCATAATTTTTGCCACTTCAATGTCAACTCTCTCCTCAGTATGTGCATCATGTTAGTCCCCATCAGAAATAAAATGATCAACATCATCATTTGGAACCTATAATGGCTGAAAAATTGCCTCATTATAATTAGCATTTGATTGTCCACCTCTAAAAAGAGGCACAAAAGTATCATAGACATCCTTTGAGCTCACTGATGGCTCCTTGGAAAGTAAAGGAAGAATTGCACCTTCCATGAAAACAACATCACGGCTAACCAAAAAGCATTTAGTCTATGGAGGATACAAATGAGAGACTTTTCTTTTAGAATTTTAAACCATCCAATTTTTTGTGTTTTTTTTCAAGCACTAATGCATATGGTAGACAACCAAATGAACAAAATTGAACAATAGATGGCTTGCAACCATAGGAAGCTTGATATGGAATAATAGATAGTAGTGATTTGGTGGGACACATGTTAAGTAAATATGCCATATGCATAATTGTGTGTATGTGTGTGTATGTATGTGTTAGAATATGTGCATTCTTGTGTATATATGTGTGTTTATGTGCATGTGTAGGTGTGTTTTTATACGCTATCTAGTAAAGCTTGAATTTTAACCATACACGTTGCCATATCCATACGAGACCTCTTTTTCATCTCAACAAATCCATTTTGTTGAGGTGTATATGACATTATACACTGATGTTTTATCGTAAACTCAACCAAAATTGCAGTAAACTGAGAAAACATATACTCCCCCTTTCATAAGAATGGAGGTGCTTAGAAACATGGGACACAAGTTAAAGCACATTATGGCGGACCAAATTGAACTAGAAAGACCATAATGATGAAATAATATAGAAATGAACTTGAATATGAAATGAGAGTTTACATGACAAGCATGGAGCTTGGAATACATAGAGAGAGCCTTATTGGGAGTACATGACTGAACAATTAGAGGTGAAATGAGGTGCTCCTTATATGAAGTAGACAAAAATACACCTCCTATGTGAGCTAAATGGTCTTTGATTGAGAGTTCATGAGAGATACTAAGAAGACCCTTGCATGTGGGATAAAGTGGATGCATGTGAGTACAAAAGGGTAAACATGGACATGTCTCAACAACCCCCCTCCATTTGATGACCCTTTTCTTTGTGATATGGGGAACTATTGAAATATGGTATCACATATTCCATTGGATTGTTAGATATAAGGAAATATTTGACCCATAGACATAGGTAGGACATATGGTATCCAAATGTGGAACATATGACATCCCTAAGGTTTTCATGGGCCTATGGCATCCATGTGGTTTAGTGTCATAGACATATTGCATCGATGGTATTAGGTCGATCCAAGGAGATATTGGCATCCCTAGACATACTATATAAAAAAAGATTTATAATCATGGGGTAGGTGGTGCTTTAAAGAGTTGTTTCAAAGAAATATTATTTTCAAAGAGTTGCTTGGGGTGATTCATCTGAACCTTCATCACTCCTTTCTTCATTGAAGTCTGAATATCTCTTTCTTTTTGTAGTAGCATTTCTCCTCAACATGATTGGTTTTCTTATAGAAGCGACATGGTTTGTACTTTTATGTGGATTTTTCTCCTTGTTGAAAAGGACTTCCTTATGAGAAGGATTGTGGTTTTGAAAATTCTTTTCTTCATCTATATCGGAAGCTTCAACATCATTGAGAGTGGGTTGTGAAAGTAGCCTAAGTATGGTGATAATGTGGTCATATGAATCTTGGGGGAGACTCCATAGAAGCAAGGCAATGAGAACATCATCATCAAGCATCTTGGTGACGTCAAAAAGTTGAGTGCACATACTCTTAATGATGTTGTGATGGGAGGCTATAGAGGTCTTGGGCTCCATTTTGAGATCAAACAAGTTCACAAAGAGGGTAATTTTGGAAAATTTAATGGGTTCACACATGAAAAGGAAGAGAAAGATTCCGTTCTTATTGTGTGATAATAGGAAGGTCTAATCAATCTTAAGTGTGCAATGTCTAATCCTTTACAAAATGGCCATACTTGTATATCTCATGTAGAAGAAATTGTGCATGTGGTTGTCACTCACAAAAATATGTTTTCTTTTTCTTCAGAAAGCAATCAAAATCTTTCATTTCACCATCTTCGGTGAATGGGTGTAATAAACTCACGGTGCAAAAAGGACTAAAACAATCATTCCCACTTTTAAAACTTCACAATCATTCTCTTTCTTCACGCATTGAAAACACCTCCTATGTGGGATAAATGGTCCTTTCTTGAGAGTTCACGAGAGCTAGCAAGAAGATCCTTGCATGTGGGGTAAATTGGATGCATGTGAATACAAAAGGTTACAGCATGGACATCTCTCAATTGGAGGGCATCCATTTGACATGCCAACATATTTTCAATCATAACCAAGCACTATTTAAAGTACATAAACACGTTATTTTCAATGTATAAACCTATGCGTGCATGTAAAATTCATCAATGAAAGACATCAAGCATAAGTAATTCCCAAATGAAAGTGTTTGCATATGACAATATACACCTCTATGAACAAGATGCAATTTATTTGAAGCCCTAATTGGACCATCTTTGGGAAAGAAAGAATGCTAAATTTTGTCCAAAGTACAGCCCTCATGGACATGCTTAGAAAGTGCCTCAAGTTTGGGTAGAGAGTATACCCTTTCAGATTTCTAGAGGCAAAGCGAACCCGCAAAACTTAGATGACTAAAGTGTGCATGCCATAGTTTTGCATCTCATATAGCTTGAGGATCATGAAATCCCCATGCTGAATCATTCTCAAATTTCACATAATCTATGAGATTTATAACCAAAAACATAAAATTCTAGAAGCAATGATATCATCACCATTCACAAGATCATGAACTCTACATCATCAACAAATTTAACAACCGAAGTAATCGTGTCTAGTGCTAAATGTGATAACACATTTTTCTTGATCACTAGCACATATAAGGTATCTCACAGTGTGAAAAAACTACCATCAATACTATGAATGATCTTTGACCACCCCCATGATAGGATAAAATTATTTGTTAGCACATGTGACAAAATTCCCTACATAAGTAGGTTCAAGTAAAGTGAAGAAACTATGTTGCAAGGTAATATGTTTGGTTGCACCACTATCTAAATACCTAACATAGAAGTCCACTATAGAGATACACTATTATTTTAGGTGTAGAGACCTCTAGAGCAACCATTCTTGCCTCTTTTCTCTTTTCCACGCGAGTTTAGGAAAACTCTTAATGACATTATCATTTGCCTTACAAATATTTGTGAAACTATGTGAAATTTTCTACTTTCTTGTCATCTTTGTCTTCCTTATTTGATTGTATAGCGTTAACAGATTTTTGCTTACTAGTAAATGAGCCTCACATGTTTCTGAATGGATTTCTTTGAAATGAGAAAAGAAACCCGAACCCTATAAAGAAAATTCTATTTCTTAGTAAGTGCTTACTTAAATTTTATGAAAGCGGAACGATCCATCTTTGCCTTCGTCCTTTTGACTAGACAAAAAAGCTTGATGTACACCATGCATAATTGACCTATTCTACCTGGATTGATCTTCTTGTAGTAAAACAAAGACTAACTCCTCAAAAGTTAAGGCATTTAGATTTCCTTTCATCATCAATTAAGAGTAAAAGAAAAATTTTGATCTTTCAAATCCTTCATCTTTTTTATCAAAATTGTACATTGAATCTCCGTCACTCATATGCTCACTCTCCAACTCTTTTCAGCGATAAGCAACATGAGCCCCATTTCTTGCTTGGTATAGTATTGTAAGAGTATCCCAAGCATATTTTTCTTTTTTGCATTAGTGAATGTGAGGATAATGGCATGTTTGATAGACAAAGCTATCAATGCATGTGTTTGTTCATCTCTGCCATCTTAACAAAGTTGTACAATAGGTGCAATAGGAATCACATTAGATCTTGGAAATTGAATATCATCATCTTTAGCACCACCTCCATCACCTATAATCATTGTATTTGTAGGTCTAGGAGAATGTATTTCAACACCTTACACAACATTTCACATCTTTTGCTATCAATACATGATGCATCATGTATGCCCACAATGGGTAGCTAGAACCATCTAGCTTTTCCTCAATAGGAAACCTCGAGAATACATCATTGCTTTCAACCATGGTAAATGACTAAGTACCTGATGCACAAAACTGATTCTATCCCTAAAAAATCGAACAAAATTTACCAATCAAACACTCCTAGAATCGTACCAATTTTGAGGTGCTTGCATTGGCAAACCAAGAATTCTATATATGTTTAGCACAAAAAGGTGAAATTACCTATACAATCATTGTGAACATGTGTTCAGGGACTCTAACAAGCTCAAAGAAATATTTCCATGCCATAGGGTGAAACAATTTTAAATTGCTAATCACCTTGAGTATGCTCACCAATTTTTGTGCAATTCTAAAACTTTGACCGGAAGGTCATCCATGATGACCTAGAGAAAGCACTAACCTCGTTTGATACCAGTCCTTGGACTTTGAGGATTGTACAAGCCCATGAGCAACACAAGGAAGAAGAAGACGCTTGGAGAATAACAAAACACTGATCTCATTAACAAGTGAATTTACAAAGATAAGTGACATGTTAGGTTTATAGGCATATATACAAGCCAAAGGAAAAAAAAACGCTCCTAAAGAGGGAAAAGAGTGTCATGAGATTCCTAAATGTGTTCACACACATCACCACCGAAATGAAATCTCTCTCTCTCTCTCTCTCTCTCTCTCTACAAACACACACACACACGTATATATATATATATATATATATATATATATATATATATATATATATATATATATATATATATATATATATATATATATATATATATATATATGTGTGTGTGTGTGTGTGTGTTTATATATGTGTGTATGTGTGTATGTATGTATGCATACATACATACATACACACACATACATACATACATATACATACATACATATATACATATATATATATATATATATATATATATATATATATATATATATATATATATATATATATATATATATATATATATATATATATATATGTGTGTGTGTGTGTGTGTGTATGCATAGATGTATATATACATACATACATACATACAGACATACATACATACATACATAAATACACACACACATATACACACAAACATGTATATAAAATACCTACACTTATAAAAGCTAAATGTTTTCTCAAACTAATTCTCCAAAAGGAACTTTGACATCCTGAATTATGGCTATAAAGTCACTGATCATCAAACTTCTTGGTGAATATCATCTTAAATTCATAAATAGAAATTATTTAGATTTTCAATTGGAAAAAAGCTTAATATTTTTTTCCAAAGTAGAATAGACCTATGTAGAATGAATTCTAAGAAGCTATATCATTTGATAAGTTAAACTAATTTTGACTTATAATTTCTTGATATCATGTGCTCAATAACTCTTTCGATTACACATTTTAAATGTTTTATGCTTGCGACTTTTTTAAATAAAGGCTTTGATTAGTACAACGTAAACATAAAATACAAACACAGATATGATAAAAAAATAATACGATGATTCCTCTCTAGAAAATGTTGATGATCTAAAAGACCATCATTTTGAGAATAAATATACATCAATTTATGATAGAGTTTGAAGATATATTAATTATGATGATAAAAATTTCTATGAATTATTGGAATGCAACAAGGTTCGGATCAAAGTACTTTGCGATCTTTAACAAAATTGATTCAGATATATCCTTTGCTTTTCTTGATAAAGGTCCCTACTAGGAGAGATCAATGAGAATACTACTTATAGTATTTAGGGGTAACTAACAAGGTTGATCTCAAGGACCACACATAGAGATGTACCATCCCTGAAATGCAACCCTATCCATAAGACACAGGAAGATACAAAGTTAATGCACTCCATAGGGTCAGATTCTTTGTGAATGCATGAGGACAATCACTTGTGGATGTGGAAGCTTGCAAGAGAGAAAGAGAAGAGATTAGAAGCTAGAGACACAGGAGCATCAAAATATCATAGAACAATTGAAGACCGGCCATTGGCCTATGATCTTTCCAACCAAAGAGTTCTTAAATTTAAGCAACGATGGACATAGCCATGAATGAAGAACAATGGAGTCCCCATTGTGATGGGGACAAACATGACATCTAGATGTTCATGCACAAACCTGTAATTGAGGAATGCGAGCCTAGTATCATCATGTGTGAAGAAGAAGAAGAGAACAATGAGGACTTTGAATCCATCTTAATGGATAAATTTTGTGAGTCGGAAGAATAATACCTATACTTGATAGATTTTAAGACTCACAAACAAAACGAGCATTAGAATGAGGTGTTGTTAGCCACATAAGTAGATCTCCAAATCAAGAAAAAAAACACACAAAAAAAAAGAAAAATCGACACAAGGAGAAGAAAAATCACTCTTTGAAGTGCTAGTGAACTTCAAGAAATATGAGATCGAAGATAGGAAAATCAAGGTGAGAATGACAAAAAGAGAAGCTCTCATGGGAGAGGCTCACTAGAACAAAGAACAAACAAAGAAAGTGGTGGTCCCAATTGAAGAAGGGGAGGAACAAAGAACATACATAGGAAATGACATGAGTGCTGAAGAAGAGCAAGAGTTAAACAATCTCTTACAAGAATACAAAGACATATTGGCTTGGACTTATAAGGATTTGAAAGCAATGGATCCAAACATATGTTCCCATTGGATCCCCATGACCTTAGATGCCATGCCTACCAAACAAAAACCATAAACATACAATTACACCTATACAACAAAGATAAAAGAGGAAATTGAAAGGTTGATAGAAGCAAGATTTTCTCTATGAGATTAAGCATACTAAATGGGCATCCCCCATTGTGATACTGCCCAAGAAAAATGGCAAATTTTTGGTGTTTATTAACTTAAAGAAAGGTAATGCATCCCTGATATTCTACTTCCTATCACTGAACATCTCTTAGAGAGAGTAGCAAACAAGGAAGTTTATAGGTTCCTTGATGGATTTTTAGGTTACAACCAAGTAGCCATTGCCCTTGAAGATCAACATCAGATGGATTTTTCTACAGAATAGGGAATATTGGCATTTCTCTAGATGCCATTTGGGCTCACTAATGCAACTATTGAATTTCAAAGGCTCATGTATCATGTGTTCAAAGAGTTCTTGCAGAAGAACTTGGAATTCTATGTGGATGATTTATGTGCTCATTCCCATATAAGACAAACTCACATCCCATAACTTAGGCAAATCTTTGATAAGTGTAGAGAATATCAAGTTTGTCTAAAGCTAGAGAAGTTCGTATTCATGGTCAAACAAGGTAAAACCTTAGTTCATATCATATCCCAGAATGGAATATCAACAGATAAAGATAAGGTGAGAGCAATAACAGAGTTACCAAGACCTAGAACACTTAAAGAAGTACAAGCATTTATGGGTCATTGTGGATACTACTTCCATTTTATCCACATGTGTGCAATCGTAGATGTCAAATTCGCTCACTCTATGTTGATCTTGATGAATCTCTTCAATCTTTTGCTAGTTGTACACATAGTTCGAGGAATTGAAGCCAACTCGTTCACGGAGATGCATTTGTTCAGAGATCCACCCAGTCACGTGGCATCTCTCCTCAATTACGCCAAAAGGAGTAATACTCAACCTTTCTCTGGTGAGTGCCACTTGGCACTCAAGTGAATATCTTACTCAACTAGGATAAGAGGGGTTTCACACCTCCTACTCCTTACAATGAATGATACTCCATGTGATGGTAGATAAACCCTTGTGCAACTTTTTAATGAATTTTGGGTGGAATGATCAATGTGAGAAATCTTTTGTAGAACTATAATGACTTTTGTGCTTAGCCCCAATTTGGACAATGCCAAATTAGTGTAAACCGTTCCATGTCCATGTGGATGCCTCTAATTTCGCTATTGGATGTGTGATAGCACAAGCAAGAGGAGAAGGAACTATATATTTACCCATAGCATACACAAGTAGACAATTGAACGCTACAGAAAGGAATTACATGACATCTACTCTTTTCACATCTCCTATTCGCAACTTCGCTATTCGGCATCTCCTCTTTTCACATCTCCGATCTTCTCTGAGCAAACCGCGACCTCCCTCTCGGTAAAAGCCCCGGATCCGACGGGCTCACTAATGAGTTCTTTAAATCCTTCAAGTTGGTGGTTGCCACCCCTCTTCGTCTGGTTTGGCAAGAGGCGCTCAAGTTTGGCGCACTTCCTTCTTGTCTCAACAATGGTATTATCAAGTTAATACACAAAAAAGGGGAAAAGAACATAATAGAGAACTGGCACCCTATTACGATGCTCCAAACAAGATACAAGATCATCGCCAAAGTCATTGCCAACAGAATCTCTTGCCACTTGAGAGCGTGGCTAAGTGAGGACCAAAAAGGTTTCATCAAAGGCAGGTCAATTTTGGAAACCATTATAGATATTTGGGAAGGTCTTCAATTTGCAAATGAGTCTAAACAAGATGTGGTCTTCCTCAAGATCAACTTTGATAAAGCCTACGACAGGCTAGAATGGGACTATATTTTGCAGTCGCTCCAAGATCTTGGATGTAGTCAAAAATTTACCAAGATGATCGCGACCCTTCTCGGAAATGCATCAACACAAATTAACATTAATGGCAAACTTTCGAAGGTGATCAAACTTAGAAGATCGATCAGACAAGGGTGCCCCTAGGCTCCCCTTCTCTTTGCCATCGCCACGGAGGGGCTTAGTAGGCTTGTGGCACACCAAGTGGAAGCTGGTAATATCAAAGGCCTCCGTTTGCCTCACGACCACAGTCAGATCACCATGAGACTTTTTGCCGATGATATGAGCGCGTTTGTTCACAGTGATAGTACCAGCCTGGAGACATTTTGGAGGTGTCTTGCTACCTTTTGTGAAGCCTCTGGATCCATAATCAACCACTCTAAGACCGCCTTTAGAGCTATTGTGGGGTCTCATCCCGGCCTTCTCACTGATCATGGCTGTCAAATCATTCCGCAAGGCCAAATTTTTCGGCTGCTTGGGATCCCCTTGGGGTTTGGCGTCTCTATGGAACAGCGGTGGAACTGAGTGCTGGCCAAACTCGAAAACAAGCTTAACTATTGGAGAGGTATGCAAATCAATCTTGCTGGTCGTGCGATGGTTATCAACACATTCCTCCTTTCTTCTACCATTTATTTCCTTTCATGTTGGAGACCGAAAGAGCAAGATCTGTCCAAACTGGATAGTATTTGTAGAAACTTCCTTTGGACGGGCGATCACAATAGAAGGGGGGTGCCTAAAATCAAATGGTCCATCTTCACTAGCCCTAGAGATAGTGGAGGACTTGGTATCCTAGACATTGGGTGCATGGCTAACAAACTGGAAACCAAATGGTTGCAAAGCAGATGTCTCGCCTGGGATCGACACAAAACTCGCCTTCTCATGGGACACGACACATCGAGCTCGCTTGGTCTCAAATGGCACAATGGGAATAGCCTATCAAAAATCCTGAACATCAAAGAAACGATTGACTATCAAGTTAACCTCAACAAGAAGTGGTGCCTATAATGGACGCGGCTTCGGTGGGACATGTTCATGGCTATCTGGCACCCCCTCATAGAAATCAAAAAGTTTGTCCTCTTATGGCAAACTCTTCATCATGGAATCTGGACCAACCTTAAGGCTAGCAAACTTTGTGGGATTTCTCCCTGGTGCAAACACTGCTACCGGTCTATCGAAGATGTCCCACACATCTTCTTTACCTGCCCCAACTCCAACAGACTCTGGCAGACGGTTGCAATGAAAATTAGACTTCAAAAACATCTCAGTTGGAAATAAGCCCTGCTGGGAGAAGCGATCAGCTGCTCTGCAGCCCTCTGGAATGCCATCAGAGGGGAGGTCCTATGGAAAATATGGCGGGAAAGATGTGCTCTCAACTTCGGTGACTCCCCCAAGGAGTGGTCGATTGAGAAATCATTATTCCTCCTTGGCAAAAGGATTGTTAACTGTAAGAAATCCCCCCCCCTTCAGGCATCATCAAGTTCTCCTTTTGATCAATAACAAGCTTAAACCCAAGTGGGCCCCGCATGAGGGTGATGAGAGGGTGATTAACCTTCTTTGTAATGCCATCTAAGCTCTGTAAAAGCTTCCCCTACTTTGTGGGATTTGGGGGGTCCCGTGGGCACTAGTCCCCTTCTCTTGTACTTTTCTTTCTTTATTTAATTCAAGTCCGGGAGAGTAGGCTAATGCCGAACTTCCTTTATATTAAAAAAAAAAACTCTTCCCACGGTGACTGACAAGGAACCAGCTTCTTTATTGCTAATAAAGCAGTAAATTATGATTTTTCCCACGGTGATTGCAAGCCGGCTCCCGGCAAGTGGGCCGGTCCACCCTTTGCCTTTTTAAGTGGACCCCAGACTTTGTTCCAAATAGATCAAAGCCTCTTCGTTACCGGCTTTGGGTGGAGCTTCCCAATTTGCCTTTCTTTTTGTATGGATTTCTTCATGAAATCGTCTCGCCGATTGGTCGCCTGATGGCCTCAAGAGAGGATGTTGGGGGGTTAATCTACGATGGTGCTCAACATTCTTTCAATGCAAGATGGCATCCACAGATCTGCGTTGAAACAGACCTGAACCAGGTCCTTCCATCGAAAATCTCCATAAACTGTGGAGATGGTAAGACTTGGACACAAGAGGTTACTCGCATTGCTGAGACGGATTCAGAAGGCTTCATTGAAGTAAGACGCAGGAGGAAAGTTAGCCCTTGAAGATCAACAACAAGGAACGCTATGACAATTGCCCCCTCGAATAACATATACTGTAACCTAGAAAAAGAGATTAATGAGGTCGACTTCCCAGGGGACAACCACCTTGAAGAAGACCCCATTGATAATACCCTTGGGTGCTCTACCAGCAAAGAAGACAACCAAGAAGGTTACACCACGAGTAAAGAGGAAGGCTTCACTACTAGCAATGAAGACAACCCAGACAGCAAAAGCTCCTCTCTTGGTCCTACCCTTCCGGTATGTTTTCCAAGATTACCGCAACAAAAGTCAAAAGCTTAAAGGAAAACAACCTTCCGGCATGCCTTGGAAGAGCCCCCTCAAGAGTAGGATCCTAAGTCAAGAAGTTGGGAGGAAAAAAGAAGACCACAAGAAGAAAAAAGATCGGGTCCCTCCCCTCAAAGAGGGCAACCATCATTAATTAAATTCACATCACTAAACTTCAGGGGTCTGTCTGACCCGTCAAGAGCTGCGATTCTTGGCTAGTGGTTCAAAGACAAGTGCTTTAGCCCTGACTTTATTTGCTTACAAGAGATTAAAATCGACGGAGAGGATCTCCAGAAACGGCTAAAATGCATTTCTCCGAACCACCTTTGGTTCTCCACTTCTCACCCTAAGGGGACGGGGGGTGCTTCTATCGATATTAGTCACTCCTTGTCTGGCAATGTGACCTCGACTTTTGAAGGTCAGAATCATCGTTGGATTGCTGCCTCTATCGGGTTCCCTTTCCAGTTCACTGTGGTCTCAATTTATGCCCCTAATGGAGAAGCAGATAGAATGGATACTTGGGCTTCCCTTGACTCCCTTTCACATAATGTTCTGATTTTTGGGGACTTCAACATGGTCGAGTTTCCTGAGGACCGATGGAATAACAAAGGAAAAATTATTGACGGTCAAGAGAAAGAGATATGGGATAAAATCAAGCTCCATCTTGACCTAGTCGAGGTGAAAGACATGAAGGGGTTCTCCTGGTCAAATCTCCAATCGGGGGACTCTTTGAGGAAAGCAAGACTTGATAGATGTTACATCGATCAGAACACCATCCTTCAGTGGGGTATTCCTTCGATTTCCCAACACATGGACCTGACTATCTCGGACCACTACCCGATTACTCTGTCTTTCAAACTGATTCCCATGTTCCAGAAAGCCCCTTGGTTTCATGCTTGTCAAACATCGTTTTCCCTCCCCTCTGTCCACCAAGAAATTTCTGAGGTGTGGGCGGAAGCCTTTGCTTACTGTAATGAACCGGCCAAGTGTTGGAGAAGCGCAGTGGAAAGGACTCGAAAAATTCTAATTAGGAGTCAAAAGGCTATAAGAGATATCCGAAAAAAAAGAAGAGAAACGGTGTATCGGAGGCTCTCACGGCTTGAAGAAGAGGTGAACAAAGGTAAGTTACAGTGCCAACAAGGTCCTTTGAAAATCAAGGGAAGACTAAGATTAGAGGAGGAGGTTCAAAGGAAAAATCTTCAAATTTTCTTCAAAGACTGGTGGGCGGGGAAGGCTGACAAACCATCGAAAGAGATGTGTAACATCCTCAAAAGGAAACAAGCTAGAGAATCCATCCCCCTATTGGTCGATAACAATGGGACCAAATGCTGCACGGAAGTGGAGAATAGATCTATCATCGTTGAGCACTTTACCAATCTTCTCAGGGTCTCGACTCCTCCTTCCCCCCACAGGCGCAACTCCATGGCAACCATCTCAAGGGTTGCTCAAACTATAATCCCACAGAACTTGATTGCTCTGTTGGATGCTAACATCTCCGAGAATGAAATTATCGAGGTTATTGATGCCCTTCCCAATGGGAAAAGTCCGGGTCCGGATGGCCTCACCAATGAGTTTTTCAAGTCCTTCAAACATGAGGTGGCCACCCCACTATGTCTCGTGTGGCAAGAGGCTCTCTCATTCGGTGCCCTCCCTGAGTGTCTTAATAATGGCGTCATCAAGTTAATCCACAAAAGGGGAGATAAGAACAAAATTGAAAACTGGCATCCGATTACCATGCTCCAAACAGGATACAAGATAATTGCAAAAGTTATCACCAACAGAATCTCTTGTCATTTAAAGTCATGGTTGTGTGAAGACCAGAAAGGTTTTATCAAAGGTAGATCTATATTGGAAGCAATTGTCGATATTTGGGAAGGCCTTGCTTTTGCTGAGGAGTCTACTCAAGATATGGTATTCATTAAGATCGACTTCGACAAAGCGTATGATAGATTGGAATGGGACTTTATTCTTCAATCATTGAAAGACCTTGGATACAACCAAAAGTTCACGAAGATGGTTTCCACTCTTCTTGGAAATGCCTCAACTAGAATAGATATCAACGGTAAGCTCTCTGAGCCCATTCGTTTAAAAAGATCAATTAGGCAAGGCTGCCCTCTCGCTCCATTACTATTCGCTATCGCCTCGAATGGACTCAGTTGCCTATTAAAGCATCACATGGATGCTGGCAATCTCAAGGGTCTTTCCTTACCTCTAAATCACAGCCAAATGATTGCGAGACTTTTTGCTGATGACATGAATGCCTTTGTGCATAACGATATAAACAACATTGAGGTGTTTTGGTGGTGCCTCGACACCTTTTGTGTGGCGTCAGGCTCAAAAATCAACCATGCTAAAACTACGTTTAGAGCAATCAACGGACCTACTCCCCAATTGTTGGTGGATCAGGATGTCAAGTTATCCCTAGCGGTCAAGTCTTCCGTCTTCTTGGCATTCCGATGGGATTCGACATCTCAATGGATCAATGCTCGAACTGGGTGTTATCCAAGCTGGATAGCAAGCTGAATCATTGGAAAGGTATGCAAGTCAACTTGGCAGGGCGTGTTATGGTTGTTAACACATTTATGTTGTCTACAATGATTTACTTTATTTCATGTTGGAGACCTAAGGAGAAAGACTTGGCCAAAGTGGAAAGAATTTGCAGAAACTTCCTTTGGACTGGGGACCCCAATAGGAGGGGGATTCCCAAAATCAAATTGGAAACTTGCATTAGCCCTAAAGACTCAGGAGGCTTGGGAATTTTGGATATTGTTGGGTTGGCTGACAAGCTGGCGGCGAAGTGGCTTATCAAGGCTTGGAGCAATAGGGAGTCCTCTTGGGCTAAATTGATCTTCAAAAACACGGAAGACTTTACCTTGGTTGGCCATCCTGGTTGGAAGGACATAGGGATTCTCACACTTTTGTTCTCCCCCCACCCGGTGTCCCCTAAAGGCTCTAGCCTCGTGTGTTTCTTATGGAAGAATTGGAACAAGGCCAAACAGTTCATCAAAATCAGTGATGAGTGGAAGTGGACAGCTGGGATAAGACAAAATGACTCTATTTGGTTCTCGATCAGCGGCATTAGGGAGGTGGAGTATTGGAACCTCCAAACTACAAAGCGGTTATGGAACAAGGGGTTCAAACAGTGGAAACAACTCTGGAAACAAGAGACTAGCTAGTGGATTAGGTTCGAAGAATTGGATCCGAGACTTAGAGTTACCTTTGAGGAATGGACTCTTCTTTAAAGCAGGTGTTTAGCATGGGACCGCTCAACTATCCGCCTTCTCTGCGGTCAGGATCTTCCTTGCCTAGAGGGCCTCAAATGGAGCAATGGTAAGAAGCTATCCAGAACCCCCAACTTCAAAGAGGATTTAGATGTTCACCACACTCTTAACAAGAGATGGTGCCTTTCTTGGACCAAACTTTGGTGGGAACTAAAATTCATGTCTATTTGGCACCCCCTAATTGAGGTCAAAAAGTCCGTTCTCATGTGGCAGATCTTGCATAAAGGTATCTGGTCCAATGCAAGAGCTAACAAAATCTATGGTGTGCCGCCATGGTGCAAGTGTTGCCATCGGTGCATTGAAGACTTAGTTCACCTGTTCTTCGACTGCCCCAAGTCCCGTGTTATCTGGCATCACGTGACCCGAGTATTGAGACTCACGAACCAAATCAACTAGCAATAGGTGATGTTGGGTGAGGCGGTCAGCTGCTCATCGAGGCTGTGGAATGCCATCAGAGGTGAGACTCTCTGGAAGATTTGGAGGGAGCGATGTGCTGTCAATTTTGGCCAAACTCCTAAGGAATGGTCGATCGAGAAATCCTTGTTTCTCCTAGGTAAAAGAATCTCCCGAGATAAGAGATCTCCACCGTTTAGACATCACTGTATTTATCTCCTCGAAAACAACAAGTTGAAACCCAAATGGATCCCACATGAGGGTGATGATAAATTTATCAGCCTCATTTGTAATGCCCTCTAGCTTGCCATATTCCTCCCCTGCATTGTGGGATTTGGGGGGTCCCATGGGCACTAGTCCCATTCACTTGTAACTTTTTTTCTTTATTTTAATTAAAGTCCGAGAGATTAGGCTAAGGCCGAACTTCCTTTTATTAAAAAAAAAAAAAGGAACCAGCTAATGGTCCCGGTTCGCTGGCCTGGTGGTTGGGCCGCTCGCCTCTTGAGGCGGGGGTGAGGGTTCAACCCCTGGCAGCAACATGTAGGGACATATGAATCCCACAAATCGTTGTATGTGGCTGTTGGCCACCGTTTGACCATCCTCGCGGTAGTTGTGACCGCCGTTCAACCCAGTTGTAAACCCCTGTTTTTGTGGGATAAGGGGGGTCCCATGAGTACTATGCCCTTCCTTGTACATTTGCAATTTCAAAGTTAAAGTCCGGGGGAATAGGCCTCGGCCGAACCTCTATTAAAAAAAAAAAAAAAAAGGAACCAGCTAATCAGCCGACTGCCAGCCTCCAGGGTACCAGCCGCCTGGGATCCACGAGGGAACTAGCTTTCAGCCTTCCTTCTGCCCAGTTGGGCCTCCTTCGTGGGACTACTTCTCAGAACTCTTAATTTAAATTAATAAGAGCATCGCAAGGCCCGGGTTGGTCATGTGCGCTCCCTATTTTCAAACTAAATTAATGTATGTTTATTCTCAAAATGATAGTCTTTCAGATCATCAACATTTTCGAGAGAGGAATCATCGTATTTTGTTTCTTGTCATAGTTGTGTTTGTATTTTATGATTACGCTGTAATAATGAAATCCTCTATTTAAAAAACTCGCATGCATAAAATATTTAAAATGTGTAATCGAAACAATTAAAGAGCACATGATATTAAGAAATTATAAGTAAAAAATAGTTTAGCTTATAAAATGATATAGCTTTTTAGAATTAATATCTACATAGGTCTATTTTACTTTGAAAAGATTTATTAAGCTTTTTTCCAATTGAAAATCTAAATATTTTTTATTTATGAATTTCAAATGATATTCACCAAGAAGTTTGATGATCAGTTCCTTTATAAACCATAATTCAGGATGTCAAAGCTCCTTGGGGACAGGTTTGAGAAAACATTTATGTTTTATAATTATAGGTATTTTCTTTAGTTTTGCAATAACAAAGTAATCCATAGGTTTTCATTGATGATGTTGCAACCCGTTATGAGAAAGAGAAATAGAAAAAGAGAGTTTATTAAAGTACATTGAAAAAGAAAGGAAAATCCAACCTTAATAATTTTTATAGAATTCAAAATATTCATAAATGTAAACATGGAAAAATGGAACCTTGGTACACATGTACACACACACACAAACACATATACACACATACATACATACATACATGCATACACACATATATAATATGTGCATCCATGTGAAGGATGAACCACAAAAGAATTGAAAATAGAATGGCTTTGATGACACCATCAGGTTCAAAGTGTCCACCTGCAACACAATTGTGTGCAGTATCTTCAACTTATCACTCTCATGTACGCATATTCATAAATATAAATATCTTCTACACTTGTAAAAAATATCACCAATGAGTGGATAGTCTTGAGCTTCTTGCTCTAGACTTGTTTTTCGCACTAATTTCATATCCTAAGGAAAAAATATCGCTCTCAAGAATCAATTAGATGGATATTACAATAATGTATTTGGGACACTTGATACAAGGTAGCATGTTCGACAGGAGGCATGCTAATACGAAGGCATAATTCTTAAGCAACCTATAGACATCTTCTTCCATGATTGGTCAATATACGCCTAATCACTTTAATGTTTGTAGGGTGTTTTGCTTCAAGTAATGTTTCCCTAATGCATCTACAAGTGCTGATTGCAACCATTTTTCATGCTCTTCCTCATCCACACAACAAGTTAGAATTCCTAGTTCATCTTGTTTATATTTACTTCATGCTGTTAAAGAGCCGCCGAATCAGGACGGATGAACCCGGACAGGTGCCTTAAATGTAAAAGTGCTGGACGACCGCCGAACAAGGACAAGAGTACGAGGACAGGGAGTTTAAATGAAAAAGAGAATCTTTCAGGGAACGCGCAGGTAACTGCAGAAGAGCGCACCCTTGTAAAAAAATCCCCTATTTAAGGCAATGAAAAGAAAGAGCAGGCAGTCCCTGTTTTTGCGGGAATTGTAGCGTGTTGTCGGATTAAGTCTCACTGAGATTGCTATCACGTCTTGTGTGCGCGTATACGTTGTTGAAAGGATAAGTTCTACTTGATCTGTTCCGTCTGTAGTCCTACTAGTTGATTACACTCACCATAATACGGAATGACGAATTAGTTGTATTGTGTGGCGAAGCTGTTCGGTGATGGTTAAGTACGATTCTGAGTGTGAACAAGCGTGACATGTTATTTGTTAGTTCTTCTGGGAAGTAAGTAGCGCGAAGAGTAATCGTGAATTAATTGTTTGTAGAGTCCTTGTGAGCGATTGAAGTTGTTACTACACCATATATTTGTTGTTTACTTCGACTTCGAAAGATTAGTAGTTGTAACGATCTGAGTATGAGTAGAACAGTGGCGGTGTATGTTTGTTGAGGAGATTAACTATGCGAATCCGCGTGACTTTAAGGCACACGGTCTAATTGGCATACCTACCTACGTTGAAGAAGTACGCAGTGGGTAATTTTGTTATTGAAGTATCTTTTGCGTGTAGAGTACGTAATCGGCCGACTACCCTCAGTCCTGTAGTTCTAATTCCAATACACTGAACAGACTTCCGTTGTTCAGGGACGGATACTGAGCTAAGGACGGAACGACCGTAAGATTGGGTGTTAAATTGGGAAAATAGTACAGGGCCTCTGTCTAACAGACCCCTACCACTCCCAAGAACCCACGTGGCTAAGAGAGGGATTGCGGTTAGAAGTATTTGGAACCGATCGAACGTGAAGTATCTGAATCAAAGTAGAGTAACGCTTAAACCCATAAACGAGTAGCAGTCCAACATTTAGTCTAACATTTGGCGCCGTCTGTGGGAAGGTGGCAACTGTTTACCAGTCTCTGTGGTAAAGTAGCATTTGATTACGAGTTACTTGTGAGAAAGTGGCATTAGAGTGCTAAGCGGGTTGTAAGAAGCAAGCATCTAGTAACATATGATGTACTGACAGTAGCAACAGACCCAGATTGTTACAAACTGCTTAGATAATATCACTGGGCAATGATACATGCCGGTTACTCGATCTGGCGAAACGTATCCTAGGACCCAGACGACGAGAACAAGAAAAGTACAAAAAACAACTCTAGGAGAAGAAGGTATAACACGACCTGACTCAGTGGTCGAGCAAGTTAAGGACGCTAGAATTAATTCCGGTCATATTCCGGTGGAACGAGCAGCGCCTTTGGTACATGCTGGTGTCACTTCGACCCAGCCTAACCAAAGTACAGTAATTCCAGAATCTATCAAGACACCGCTGGAGATTAGACAAACTCTAGGAAAAGAAATCAGTAAAAGCGAAAGAACGCTACAGTCTGGTAGACTGTCAGCTCATTCCGGTAATATCCCGGTGATAGAAACACCAACTGGCGGTCAAGGATTAGCATTTTTTGCAGAATCCTCAGCCAGACCCGCGTGTCTGGAAGAAAGATTTCGGATATTGGATATCCAGAAGGAAGGAGAGCTATTCGAAGCAGAGATCCGAAGTATCCTGCGCAAAAACAACACACCGGAAGGCACGCCATCCGGCGATCCAGATTCTGATAATTCAACTAATCAACCTCAAGATACAGAAGAAGGACCGGAGACACCCACGATGAACGGACAACAACAACAACAACAGTTAGGTCAACCAAGGCCGCCTCCAACAGGAGTAACCTACACGAAATTCGGTGGATTCCGAGGAGATGACCCAGACGCTCATGTACGAACTTTTGAGATAAGTTATGCAGTTCTTAACCATCCACCAGATCAGGCGTACAAGGCCATTGTTTTTCAATCTACTTTGGTCAATGAAGCGGCTAGATGGCTTACGGAATACGACATTAATCATTTCGGTACCTATGATGCAGTACGAGATGCCTTTCTACAACGATTCAGACTAAAGAAGAATCCTGCTGAAATCTTTGAGTATCTACAGAGCAACCGACAGAAGACAAATCAGACTGTCCAGGAGTATGCTACTCTCTTCAGAACACATTTACGGCAGATACCACAGGCACATGCTAATCTACCTGACGATGTCATCTCTCAATGGTTTATCAATGGACTAACCCCACAACTGAAGCAGATTATGATCATCAGATGTGTTGGAGCAATGACACTGGATGCAGTCATTGCAATGGCTCTACAGTTGGAATCCAAGGTTGGTGGATTTTCAGAAGACTTGGAATGGTTAAGGACAAACAAAAATATGACTGAAGATATAACCAGGCAAGTATACTGCACCACGTGCAAAAATTCAGGCCATACAAGTGCTAACTGTGCACTAAATCAAACATTCTGCGCTATCTGCAACACTGCCGGACACTCCACCGGAAATTGTCTCTACAATGCCAGAATACAAGGAACAGCAACAGTCAATGCTGTTATACAAGAACATGGACAGGCAGCAAATCACTATGTATCTCCGCAACTGAGAAACAACCAACCACAAGGATATCGAAACTACCGAGGACAAAGGAACAATAACTATAATGCAAACCACTGGCAGAACGAACCACCACCGGAAAAACCCAATTTACCACCGCCACGCTGTCATTTTTGTGGTGAATTCGGACACATTAGAAGATATTGCAAAGACGCAGCTGAGTATGATCAAAGGAAGAAGGAGCAGCAAAACCCAATGGCCAACATGGTACAAATTACACCGGTGGAAACACAAACTGCTACAGTCCAGACCCAATCAGGTAAACAACTGCAGCCAGCAGCAGAAGTATTTGAACCAGGGATACGAGAACAACATAGGATGTATAACAAGGCTAGTCACTAGACCGCCATAGAACCACCAGTGTTCCCAGAACCTATTCCGGTGACTCAAACCTCGTCAGCAAAGGAAGGTATGCAACAAGAGAAAGCAGCAGCAGAACAACCATCAGCAGTAGACATAACGGTAGATACATCGGCAACAGCAGAGACCTCAAGTCCAAAGGAGCAGGATAACCAATCTCAGCAGGCCTGGGAAATTTTATCCAAGGCATCTATCACCTTACCTCTCGGCCAACTTTTGGCATTAGTACTTGGAATCCGGCAACAGTTTCAACAACATTTTAACCCGGCACCCTCTTGCATTCCGGCAACCGCCGCAGTTCAACCAGAATCTGATTCTACGGTTGATCATGTAGTGCCCTTGATTACAGTATGGTATAAGAATCAGAAGATCACGCAGGTATTAATTGACGGAGGCTCTGGCGTAAACATTGCAACCGCAGCATTATGTAAAAAGCTAGGCTGGACCGAAATCGAACCAGTTCAATTCTTTGTCAGAATGGCTGATCAATCTAGAGTCCATCCCGTAGGACTTGTACGGAATGTACCGATTACTTTACAAGGTACGACTTTCAAAATGACTTTTGTTATACTAGATCTGCCCGAATCCACCTTGGATTACAACCTTCTTTTCGGCCGACCTTGGCTGAAGCATGCAAAGGTAATACAAGACTGGTCTGCGCAAGAGCTCACATTCAAGGATGCCAATCGTAAATATGTGGTAACTTCACGCCAGACCTTATTTCGCTGAACCAGTTCATATGTTAGATGGACTATCAGATGATGAAGAAGAGCAATTTCTAAAGCTTAACGCCGATTTAATGTCTCTAGGAACTGTTGATCTACAGTCCGTCATTAATAGCTGGAACACTTCAGTTTGTGCAGTAGTAGCTATCACCGAAAAGTCTGAACAAGCAGATACTGAATTACAACCACTATTCAAGCCAACAGAGGATACAGAGAACCCACAACAATTTTATGTCCCTGAAGACCAGCTGATCACGTACAATCTAGGAGACAAGGACCATCCTCAACCTGTAAAAATAAGGCAAAACTTACCGGAAATCTTTCAGGCTAATTTGATTCAGCTCCTTCGCGAATTCTCAGACATCTTTGCATGGGATTACAAAGATATGAAAGGATTAGATCCACGCATATATCAGCACAGAGTCATGCTGAAGCCTGAAGCTAAACTAAATAGGCAGTCCAGCTATCGGATGAATCCCAATTATGCATCTCAGTTAAAAGCCGAACTTGACAGATTATTAAAAGTAGGATTCATCGTACCAATAGAACATGTTGAATGGATTTCACCAATTGTGATTGTGCCAAAGAAAAATAAGCAACTACGAATCTGTGTAGACTACCAGAAATTGAACGGAGCAACAGTACCAGATCCTTTCCCGATCCCCTTTTTGGATACCATGCTTGATAGAGTAGCAGGCCACGAAATGTATTCATTCTTAGACGGATACAGCGGTTACAATCAGGTTAGAATGGCTGAAGAAGATATACCAAAAACTACTTTCATTACCAATTGGGGTGTCTTCGCCTGCACCATAATGTGGTTCGGATTAAGAAATGCACCAAGTACATTTCAGCGATGTATGCAGGAGATATTTTCCCCTTATCTCACTTCATTCATGCAAGTATATCTTGACGACTTCTCAATCTTTGGGAAGATGATAGCACATTTAAGTCATTTACGATGTTGTTTTCAGAAGTGTAGAGAATATAGACTCTGCCTTAATCCAAACAAATCCGTGTTTGCGGTTTCGTGCGGCAAACTACTTGGGCATATTGTATCTGCTCAAGGTATCCGAGTAGACCCACATAAGATTTCGGCAATTTTAGAAGCCCCGGTACCCGCAACCCCAAAAGAAGTAATGCGTTTTATGGGTCAAATACGGTGGCATGGCAGACACTTACGGTGGCTGGCTCACCTCGCAGTACCACTGAACAGGCTAATCACAAAAACTCCCCGACAGTTTGAATGGACTGAAGAATGCCAAACTACATTTGATCGGCTCAAGTATCTCCTGACGCAAGCCCCAATTTTACAACCACCGGACTGGGACAATCCGTTCCATGTTTTTGTCGACGCTTCAGATATTGCAATTGGCAGTATTTTGATGCAGCAAACAGATAAGTGGTTTCGCCCTGTTTATTACGCCAGTAGAAGGCTTGCACCGGTAGAAAAGAACTATTCCACTACTGAAAGAGAATGTCTAGGATTGATTTACTCAATCAAAAAGTTCAGACATTATCTACTAGGCCGGAAGTTTACCTTTCATGTGGACCATGCTGCCCTTGTTTACCTAGTAAGACAACAACATCTAGGCGGACGATTAGCCCGATGGGTGCTACTCTTGCAGGAATTTGATTATGAAGTCATTCACCGACCCGGAAAAGCACATGCCCTAGCAGATTTCTTATCTCGCCTAGATTCCGGTGAAGCTCCGGTAGGCATAGATGACACGACTCCTGCGATTTATAATGCTGAACCACTATCCGATGAGACGGCCAACCCACAAGCACCATCTACATACTATGATCAGATTCTAACTTTTCTCACCGAAGGATGCTTCCCATCTGAGACGACCAAGGCAGTTCGAAGGAAATTGGCAGTCTTTAGCCGCCGATTCCGGCTAGTAGCAGGAGAACTATATCATGCAGATCATACCGGAATCTTACTTCGCTGTATTCCACCTCATGAGGTTAATTCAGTTATCACTCTGGCTCACTCAATTCCTTCTGGTGGCCATTTTGCAGTAGACTTAACTCAACGGAAAATTCTGCAAGGAGGTCTTTGGTGGCCAACGATGTACAGAGATGTCGCACAGCTTGTTAAACAATGTGATACTTGTCAAAGAACTGGTCAGCCTTTGCAAAGGCATCTTTTTCCTCTGCAACCCATCTTACCACTCGAACCATTTCAGAAATGGGGATTAGATTTTATCGGTCCAATCACACCCCCAGCAGTCTTCAGTAACAACAGATACATACTAACCTGTACAGACTTTGCAACAAGATGGGCAGAAGCCTGGGCTTTACGATCTGCTACAGCGGTTACGGTAGCAAAATGTCTACTCACGGATGTCTTCCCACGATTTGGCTTACCCCTGGAAATTGTCTCAGATCAAGGCACTCACTTTGTAAACAATCTAATGAAGGCCCTTACACAATCATTCCAGGTCACACATAAATTTAGCTCTCCTTATTATCCACGTGCCAATGGATTGGCCGAAAGTACAAACAAATCACTATTGAATATCCTCCGGAAATTGATCATGGAAGCACCGGAAAGATGGGATCAACTACTACCCGCCGTATTATGGGCATACCGGACTACATATAAGGTAACAACAGGCTTGACACCTTTCAAACTAGCTTATGGCTTAGAAGCAATAGCACCCATGGAAATAGTCATCCCAAGTCTGCGTGTAGCAATCACTCAGAAGATGCTACCGGAATATTCGCTGATAGCACGAATGGACGCACTCAGAGAACTTGATGAGCACCGATGGCTCAGTTTTTTAACTATGCGCGAAGTACAACTAAGGCAAGCCAAGACACACGATCGATATTTGAAGACTCCAATCTTTTCGGTAGGCTAGCTTGTACTCTTCTATAACGCAAAATCGGATAGAGCAGCAGGAAAATTCAAATTACGATGGTTCGGCCCTTTCAAGATCTCAGAACAAATCGGCCCGGCAACTTTTCGGTTGACTATGTTGACCGGAAATCCACTTCCAAAGGTAATCAATGGGTCGAAGCTGCGCCCGTATTATCCCACTACTAGTACGCATTAAATTATTCGGCGGTGAACCGCATTTTGTATAAATTTTTGCGTTTTTCTTTTTTCTTTTCTCCCTTTTTAGTCGTGTTTTGTACGAATCTTTATGTTACCAGCCGCCCCTCCCTACCGGTCCCTCAAGCACGCATGCGAGCATGCAAACAGTATCCTTCCCGCACCGCACAATGATACCCACCCCCCTTCCCACCCCGACCGTGTTCTCCTTATTTAACCCCCTCGGTTGCACCATAAACGTTATCGTGTTCTCAAGATTATATGTATTATCCCTGTCCTCTGTGTTGCCTGTAAGTGTGCTCGTGAACACTATGGAAGCGCTAGCCAACTACGCTGCTTTCCGTGATGGTATCCCGACAGACGTCGGCGAATACCTGCGCTGCAGAGGGTTGGCTAACTTCGCTGAGTTGCTCTGGCACTCAGTGGAAGCCCATCCCTTCTCCGCGCAGATCATCCACGCCATCGCCCAATTCCCCATCACCGAACGACAGTGGGTCTTCCCTTCCCTCCCATATAGAACCGTCATCACCTTCCAAGCCTTCTCTGCAGCCTACCGCCTCACCCCGCAAGGACGCGAAAATGGCCCTAGCATCCCTATCGCTCGCATGACCGATCTCTTCCCCCGCTCCTCATCAAACGAATATGCCATTCTCTACCGCCCAGAACCCGAACGGTCCGCCCTACAGTTCCTCGTAGCAATTCTCAACCTGCAAAAACGAACCTACGGCATCTCTCGCCCCTTCTATTCCACCTTGGAGTTAGCCGCCCGCGAACCCGTGAACTTTGCCTCTTACTTCTTCCAACGAATGCATAAGGAATCCGTAGCTATAGTAAAGCAACTCCAAAAGGGCACCTCTCCGCGCTCTCGCCTTCCCCACATCATTTCATTCCTCTTCCCAACCATTCTTGCCGCACAACCCCCACCCTCAGGCCCAGCACTTAGGCACGAAGAATCAACACAACCGCTCGAGGAAACTGAAGAAGACAACGAAGAGTGTGTACATGTGTGTGTGTGTATGTATGTGTGTGTATGCATGCATGTGTGTTTATGTGTATGTATGTATGCATACATGTGTGTATATGTGTGTGTGTATGTATGCATGTATGTACATGTGTGTGTATGTATGTGTGTGTGTGCATGTATTCATGTGTGTATATGTGTATGTGTGTGTATGTGTGTATGTGTGTATGTGTGTATGTATGTGTGTGTATATGTATGCATATATGTATATGTATGCATGTATGCATGTATGTATGTATGCATGTGTGTACATGTGTGTGTGTATGCATGCATGTGTGTATATGTTTGTGTATGTATGCATGCATGTGTGTATATGTGTGTATGTATGCATGTGTGTACATGTGTGTGTGTATGTATGCATGTGTGTGTATGTATTTATGTGTGTATATGTGTATGTGTGTGTATGTACACATGTGTGTATATGTGTGTGTATGTATGTGTGTGTATGCATGCATGTGTGTATATGTGTGTGTATGTATGCATGCATGTATGTATATGTTTGTATGTATGCATATGTGAACATGTGTGTGTGTGTATGTATGCATGTGTGTACATGTGTGTGTATGTATGCATGTGTGTATATGTGTATGTCTGTGTATGTATGCATGTGTGTATGTATGCATGTGTGTATGTACGCATGTGTGTATATGTGTGTGTATGTCTGTGTGTGTATATGTGTGTGTATGTATGCATGTGTGTATATCTGTGCGTATGTATGTATGTGTGTACATGTGTGTGTATATGTATGCATGTGTGTACACGTGTGTGTATGTATGCATGCATGTGTGTATATCTGTGTATGTATGTATGCATATATATGTGTATGCATGTGTGTATGTGTGTGTGTGTATATGCACATATTTATGTGTGTGTATGTATTTCTATATCTCTCTCTCTCTCTTTATATCTCTCTTTGTCTCTCTCTATCTTTCTCTTTTTCATCTCTCTTTATCCTTCTCTCTCTATTTTTCTCTCTATTTTTCTCTCTTTCATCTCTCTTTATTTCTTTCTCTATCTTCCTCTCTTTCACCTGTCTTTATCTCTCTCTCTCTCTCTCTCTATCAATAGAGAATAAAACAAACACTTACAAATATGTCCCTCTTTTGGATGGTTGTCGTCAAAGCGTAATGTATGTCAGCTATCGTCGAATTCCAATGAATCAATGCCAAAAAACTTCTGCAAAATTGAAGAGAAGAAAAATTATAAAACATAAACCATAGAGAAAGACAAAGGGTAAGAGTACGCACAGCACTTACCAAGATGCGAGATCTAAAGATAGAGAGTGTGTGTGTGTGTGTAGAGAGAGAGAGATGTGTGTGTGTGCACAAAACAATGCAGGTCACAATTCAGTTCACGCATGCAAATTCAACAGAAGCAAGCAGCACTCAGTGTAAAACACACGTAAAATGTTGAGTTGTGCTCTCGAGTTCCTGGTATGTTTAAAACACGACCTCGGTATAGGCGTCATTATGAGCGCCGATATGAGCGTCGGTAATTTCTAGTAAATTATCGACGCTTATACCAACGCTTATACCAATGCTTATACCAATGCCTATACCGACATCCATATCGATGCCTATAACAATGATCGTGAAACATCTCGATGATCCATTTTAAATGGTCATACCGATGGTCAAAAGAACGTCGGTATGCTTAAGTGCATTTTTCCAATGTTTATATCGACGTCGGGAGTGATCGTCAGTATAAGCAACATCGATATGCCCCTCATATGTTATAGTGACAACACAATACTAAATGAATTATCATGTTAATGTACAAAGATAAGTAACCCATTAGGGTTATAAGTGTATAGATAAGTCAAGGGAAAAAGCCCTCCTAAAGAGAGAAAAAGTGCCCAGATGGTCCTGAGTTTGTTCACACACATCACTACCAAAATATATCAATAGTGGATAACCATAGGCAAGCTAAAAATCAATTAAGGTTCAAATTTGAACGAAGGCTCCAAAGAGTCATACAAAATTTAGGACATATCCAATTTTGAGACTTTAACTATTAAATGTCAAGATCCATAGAGGAGTAAGCAAAGGACATAAAAAGTCACTTTGGAAGGTGAAGTGTCACATTATGCGGGAAATTTGTTGGTAAATATTCAAAGAAGGTACATTCCAATAATCGCATGAGCTGAAGACTCATGACAAGCATCCATTTGCAGCAAGGGAGCCATAGCCTATCAAAGAATCGCCCCTCAAGCTCCATGACTTCTCCCTATAAACTGTGGATATTTAGGTTCTCTCATAGATATTCCATATTTGTGTAGTACTGTAGAATATAATATAGTATAGTATTGTACTTATTCAAATCTATTTATGTCTAGTTATAGCATGCAAAAGGGCTTTTCTAATATCTATGTGAATTTTGAGTCATTCCAGATCTCTTTTTGTATATCCACACCATACATGTTATATAGTAGGTAGACTACTTTTGTGGAAGGTGTCTAAAACCGCTACCAATATCCAAATTCAGCTTGATATAACTCACTTGATAGCTTATAGTGTATGCTCGCAGTTTGCAAATCCATTTGAAGTCAAAAGTTTATGAGAGTAATTGGCATTCTAGGCTGAAGGTTCAATCAATAAACATTTTCAATTAGCCTCACTGAATTCCCCCTCTTCTTTTTTGTTTCTTTTTGGCTTAGTATGCTCTATGCTCTATTCAAAGAATCCAAAACAGATAGGTGATTCTTCTTTCCATCATGGAATTTTTCTGTTTATTTATTGATCACAATTTAACTGATAACCACATCTTATTTACTTTCTTGGAAGTGCATTTAGAAATTTCAGAACCTTGTTATAAACATAACAATTACCCTAATATTTTGATCCTTTTTACTTCTTGCTTTTTTTTTGTACTCCATTGGATTGCTATTCGTTGAGGGTAAATCACAGCACTTTGTACCTTATTTTTTCTTCTCAAGCTTGCAATATGAAGAGAGAAAGTCTTTGTTTAGAGTTAAGTCTTCCATTGGAAGATCCTCTATGATCTATGGCTCACTTGGTGGAAAATGGTGCATCAAAATACTTTACCTATTTTTTGGAACACCCCTCCTTTTCACTGTTTAGTTCCCTGCCATTTCTTCATTACACCTGCTAAAGTGTAGAGAAATATTCTTTGCCGTAGCTTAGTATGTAAGGTCTATTTCATCCCTTGATTTTCATATTGACTCAATAAATCTTTCAAAAAAGTGGGAAATAATATATTTCTCTGCCTTCAAAGACTTAAAAACCTCTTAGCTGTCCCTATAAAGGCATCTTCTACCTTGCTACCTACTTTCTCTAAAGAACTTGAGGGGTTTCACTTCTCATGTTACCAGCATAAATAGTATTATATCTGATTTTTCTAGCTTGTGCTTGCCCTTGCTCTTCAGAGACCTTGTATCTGCTTATTTCTTTAATCAATGCTAGTTTTCCAAGTCTTTCATCTTCAATCATAGCGCCAATAAATTCTTTCTTTCATAATTAGATCAAGCTATTTCAAAATCTGGAATGCCATTAGAGGGGAGGTCCTCTGGAAGATCTGGCAGGAAAGATGCGCTTATAACTTTGGCGACTTTCCCAAAGAGTGGTCGATTGAGAAGTCATTGTTCCTCCTCAGTAAAAGAATCACCAATTGTAAGAAATCCCCCCCCCCCCCCCCCCCCCCCCCCCCCCCCTTCAAGAATCATAAAGTGCTCCTTTTGATCAACAACAAGTTTAAACCCAAGTGAGCCCTGCATGAGGGTGATGAGAAGGTGATTAACCTTCTTTGTAATGCCATCTAAACTTTGTAAGATCTATCCCTGCTGTGTGGGACTTGGGGGGTCCCTTGGGCACTAGTACCCTTCACTTGTACTTTTCTTTTCCTTTTATTTAATACTATTTAATACAAGTCCGAGAGAGTAGGGGGTGCAGCGAAAGAGTGCAAGCCCATTCAGGATGCTCGTACTGTCAAGAAACAATGGGATCGAAGTGAGGTTGCATGTATCCATCGTTGGACTCCAACTGATGTTTCCTTGTTCCATGCAAAAAAAAACCACAAAATGCTGATGTTTCCCACGGATGCGAATCACCATTGTAACAGAAATAAGGCAAGTATCAAGGAAACGCATTGTCTGCATCAACGAAAGGTTCCAACCGAACTTGTTTCTTGCTCTCTAGTGGTGGGTCAGGAAGAAGAGCTGATGGTCAACACGGATGAAAGAAGTGAGCTGTCGACTATCCTCAACAACAGATCAAAATTGTACGCATTGCTTCCTTCTAAGTTCTCTTTGAGGAATAGGACAGCACGACAAACGTTCTGAATCAATGGCAGTGATTTGTTTTCAGCTCTTAGCATTACATAATCCCTGCATAGACATAAACGCTTCATTTACGGTGCTCATAAACGAGGCGCATGTTCAAAATGGATTTATCTGAGAGAAACGATAACATGACAGAAGTGTCTCTATTGATGGTTGTGATGAAGGCGACGAGGAATCCCTTTCATTTCTTATGATTTATGATTTCTGTATCATTTACCAAACCGAACCATATCTTCTGCGATGGCAAGCGGCATCTTCATAGACCTACGAAGGATGATGCGAACATGCGGCATAGACTGAAACAGCACAGATATCCTTTTTCCACATGTCAGAACACGGCAACCGACAAGTTGTCCACCTTCTACACATGGAGACATATTGGAAGCCGCGATGTCAATTTCTTTGACATACGTCTATTACCCTTTGTCTGAATACCTGCAGGTTTGTGTCAAGAGAATTGCGTAGTAAAGATTTGACATACAAACAACAACAGAATTGCGCTATTTTCTAAAACAAGTTGCGTAGCAAAGATGGAAAGCAGATTCTGGAAGTAATACTGGTAGAGCAGTCTCGTGGCCCCTTCTCTTGATTAGAACACAGGAAATATCTTTTCTCCGTTGTGCGAGCAAGATATGGAGTATGACAAGACGTTCAAGACATAACCAGCAAAGGTAGGAAGTCGGGGGAGCCTTTTCTGTGAGTAATTATTCTCTAGAAAAGATGGAAAAAGATGGATCAAGTACTGGATGTACAAAATTGCAAGCACGAAGTTCGGGGGGCTCACTCACAGTGGCTTCACAATGCTCGGCGGTACAATGAGCGCTTCCATGTGGTGCAATCTGATTTGATTTTAGAAAAGAAAAGAATTCTGGGTCAACTATTTGTTGAGCCAGCCTCTCTCCTTCGGAACAAATATGTGTCACTCTGACAATAGCTTTTGATTGGTTCCTTAAGTTATTCAACCAATAAAATAATGTGAAAATTTTGATATCAGGAGTCTACCATCGCTCTGTGTGAAACTAAACCTAACAACACATGGTGTGACTCAGCAAACTTGTGTTGCCCTATCTGTACCCACCCTAAGCTGAATATATGAAGAGGGATTTGCTTTCTGTTTTGGATGGGCTAGATTCCTCTTTATATTTTTATATTTGAAGGTCATAGAAGATTAACACTCATAAGTAGGTTGGGTTCACACAGAGTGATGACACAATTTATGCTACGACATAAAAAGAATATTGTATTGGGTAATTGAAAGAGCAAAGTGTGCTGGCAACACCATCTATTGAGGAAAGCTACCCCCCTCGAAACAAAAACATATCCTTTTAACATTGTGTTCTAAATGGTCATTTCAATTGTTCACTCAATAAATATACAATTTTTTAACATTGTGTTCTAAATGGTCATTTCAATTGTTCACTCAATAAATATACAATTTTTTCGCTTTTGAAATGATCTTCCACTCTTTGTGAATTGTAGAGCATATAGTAGGTGGTGAGTCAACAGGAATGTACTCCCACTGCCCTGTCTGAACTCACCCTTAGTAAATTTAGTTTTTTCGTTCATGATGAGACCCCTATTATATACCTTTAGTTCATGCTTTCGTGGATATTTCAGGATTTTAACCCAAGAACATGTCTCAAACGATGTTCAAATCCACAATTTCGCATATGAAGTCCAAAGTTTTGGTGCATATGGAACCCCTTAAGCTATGAATTTAATTGGGACATGCTATGAAGGTCAACCTCTTGTACAAGATGAAGCCCTTTTGCACCATCAGTAATGATTAGAAGTGGGCTTCGGGCATGAGACATCATGGCTCTATTAGATTTTGGATTGATGGTATCAAGAAAGTGGAAATTGAGAACCTCCAAAGAGCTAACAGACTCTGGAACAAACGTTTTCATATGTGGAAGCACCTCTAGTAATCAGATCAAGCTATTACAAAATCAGATCTGCATATACTCTTCCATCCTTGCTTCTTATAGTAAATGTACAGACTCCATTGCACAGGAAATATCATCTCCTTTTGTACATATGAGGGCTTCATTGTGGGAGAGAGAGTTTCTCACCTCAGATGGCTTCTGTAAGTAGGGTTACTCTCTCTCGCAGGTGTATACCGACATCCTTCCCGCAGGGTGGATGTAAGGAATGAAAGCCCATTCAAAATGCTCGTACTGTCAAGAAACAATGGGATCGAACTGAGGTTGCATGTATCCATCGTTGGACTCGGTAAGTATCAGGGAAACGCATTGTCTGCATCAAAGAAAGCTTGCAACCGAAAATTTGCTTGTGCTTGGTGAAATGATATGATGGTGATGCACCATGGTGGAGTCTCATTCTTGAGAGCTCCACCATAATACTCTCATAGTACAAAATTGAGCTCTATATGCCAAACATAGTAATCGGTAGAGTTCATATAGAATATGTAGAAAACACACAATACATAGGGAGCACGAGCATAGATTTCTTAGGTGTTACAAATGTAGTCAAACTTATAGTCTATGGTTGAGGCCTCTATATGTTTTATTAAAGGACATACACAAAAGTGTACTGTGGTCGTTTGGCCTTTCAAATGAACACTAACAGTAACAATCTCTCACTAAAGGCCAATATGGCCAAAGTGACTATGGGAGAAAAAATAAAGAATAATAAAGAATATGTGAGTGTAATTATACAAACTATACCTCCCACCTGATGGGCATGTTACACAATATACAAGTTACTATGTAAGATCATGAATCAAGTAACCCCCATCAAGTGACAATAGTATCAAAAGATATCCTATAGTAGAGCTTTGGTCAAAGCATCTACAACATTATCTCAAGTGTGAATCTTTTTGAGAATAATGTGCTTAGTGGCTAAGCAATCTCTACTGAAGTGATACCTCACCTTAATGTGCTTGGTCTTTGTATGATAGACCAGATCCTTAGCCAAAGGAATGGCATTCTAACTATCATTTAGAAAATGAGGTACATGCTGATGTAGACCCATATCACATGCAAGAGGAAAAAGCCAGAATGCTTCCTTACATGCCTCACTTGCTACAACATACTCTACGTCTATGGCAGAAATAGTTGTGCATTCTTGAAGATGAGATCTCGAAGAGCTAGCACCTTCAAAAAAATGACATATATACTGTAATAAAGTAAGTCTATGATCCAAGGGTCTAAGCCGGTTCAGACAGATCTGAAATCGGACACCGTTTGGTCATCCGTGTGTATGACCAAAGATCTCGAGTTTAGACTTACTAGGAGGTCATTTACTCTTGTAACCAAGTAATCCACTTAGCCTAATGGTTAAGACTCAAGGGTGTGAAGGACGAGGTCTTGGGTTCAATCCCCATGAGGTACATGGGAAGAGTATTTTGCCCAAAGAGCTCTAGAACCTTCTAGAAGCATCCAGTGGACACTTGGCGCACATGTAGTTACATGGCTGACACTTGGATGATTAGCATCCACCTGCCCAAGAAGGCAGTCCCCTGGAGAGAGCTATATATAGAGGCATTTGGTTGGGAGGAGGGTCATCTCTCTAGTATGTGGTGGTCGTAATCCTTGTTCTCTTGCATTGGTATCAGAGCCTAGGAAGTAGGCTTGGGCAAAGTGGAATGATCCAATGGCCTCTAAAAAAGGCGCTTGGGCATCCTCCATGTGAAAGGGTAGGAATTGTGGAAGGCGCGCGTCGATTTCAATACCGTTTAGTTCTCTAATTAGCTTTCATATTGAGATAACCATAATTGGACTTCGCTTTTAGTCCTAATTAATGCATCCTAAATGAAAGCATTCGAGCAAACAAATATCAAAATGAAAACATAATTTGGAAAATACTTAGCTCCACTTAGAGCTACGTCCTTCCTTTGATCCTTTGGAAGAGTGATTCGTCCTCTTGATCCTCAAGAAAAATTGATTCTTCATCTTGGTATGACATCTCAACCAAGCTAGGTTCCTTCCTTCTTCCCAAAATTGGGTTTAATCACGAGCAAGTTTTGTTTTGCTTCTTCCAGCACTTGATGACAGGTCTTAGTATAATATTTCCAGCACTTGATGACAGGTCTTAGTATAATATTTCCAGAAGGTCACCCAAACGATGTGCCTTCTCGGACAAAGCAGCAACTCCACAAGCTAGATGCACGAGGTCAAATCTGCTGCACCACCAGATAATGTCTTTTGCCTTTTCTTCGTGATCCACGGACTACTGCACCTCCAAAAGCAAAAAATACTGTAGAAAATAAGCTTTGAGTGATAACACCCGGCGGGATTACTCTTGTGGAAAAGGTGAACTGCTTCCCATCACGAAGTACTGAGTTCGAAACCTTTCGGCCTGCTGCGGGCGCAATTTTCTTCTAGCTATGGATAATAAAGAAATATTCTTCTGTAATCTCCTCCGCTGGAGCCTTTATTTTTTGCCGCCATAACTCTGAATAATGAATTCCGAGCGCGCTGACAGTACTCCCGCTACGATTTTGATCTCTCATGCGACGCGTTGGTGACTGACTCTATTCAAACATCAGTATACACCGCGCATAAATCATAGCGTAATGGATGATGACTATGCTGACCGTGCTTGCAAGGCCCACGGTTCGAATCTTGACTGATACCTTTCATTTCATACAATTTTGAGGGAAGACTGTAATGATGAGGAAGATTTCATTAAGATTTCAAGTTTAAGTGTTATTGATCAGAAATATTTCCAAGATCTTCATAGAACACTTCAAGTTTAAGTGTTATTGATCAGAAATATTTGATAAATTTCTGAAAGAAGTTGGACTTTGATTTTGAGTTGATCTTTTCAACTAAAGATTTAATTGACTAAGTCAAGCATCCAGTTCCTAGTGTAACTTGAAAAAATTCACTCTTTTGACTCAAAGAAATGCACAAGAATTGCATTCACGATTAGGAGTCAAAAAGATTGAATGAGACCTGAACTTAGTCTCAAGTGAAGCATTATTTGAATATTTAAAACTCATCGACAGAACCTCAGTGGGTCGACACACTGATGTTGGTTACCACACTAGTATCTTGTGGTTGGATGATGTTTTTGGTTTTCTTTGTATCTTTTTGAGAATCCAGCTTATTTCTCTGAAAGATAAAGACAATGCTTCAATATCTTGTTGAAATAGATCTTTGAAAAGTAAAAAGTCCTGAATCATATAGTCTTTGACCCATAGTAAGTTTATGTATATTCGAAGTTTGAATTGGTTGTACAGAGTCTTAGTTATTTCTTTCCGCTTTCCAAATCTTTTGAAATTGACTCAGATATAGTATCTGATTCCTTTTGCAAAAGACCAGGGTTAGCCGGTTAGAATAAAATAACTAACTTGAACATCCTAGATAGATGTTATGTACAAGAACCTTTTCAATCTTAAAAAAGGTGATAAGTCTAAGTGGACTTATTCATTTGAGTTTGCTTTAAGTTATAGCATAAATAATTTCCTAGAGTCCAGTATACTCTAGAATAAAGAAGTAAGGAATTGCTCATTAGATTGATAATTCCCAAGAACTTTCAGTTAAAGTCTTTGAGAAAAGTGTCCTAAGTTGGACAATTTTCATTTTGAATTTGAATTGGTGAAGTTAGTATGGTTGATTCCACCGAAATGGTAAACTTTCTCCTACAGTTTACAAAGGATTTTTAAACTCATAAGGACAAAGTAGTCCTCTAGTCGAGTGAAAAAATCAAGTAACTGTTAAGATAAAAGTAAACCATTGTACAGACATCTAAAGTTAGATTTATGGGACAACCAAACTTCAAGTTCTCCAAAACAAATTCAAGTGAATCAAGAATTCTCAAAGTCTTGCGAGGGATAAGAATCCCACCTTCATTACTAAGCCCATGCACCAGTTATGCCTAGAAATGGACTAGTAATTTGAATCCACCTAGTTCACATGTTTGTGCCTAGATCGCACATCCAGAAACTGTGAATTAGCCACGGATGTCATTAGATCCACCCTCATTATTCTTCACTAGTTTGTACTTTGTCCCGTTCATCAAAGTACAAAACCAGATAGTGTTTTGAATCATTTGGGCAAGGATGCCACCACAGAGATGAGACATGTTCTTCCAGTTCTAGAACATGACCATGTTCTTCCAGTTTTAGAACATGAGGCTCAGGGGTTGCCTACAGTATGTATATAGCTCTATTTTTGAGGAAGAAAATCTTTTCCAAGGGGGGAAGAATGTAATAAAGTAAGTCTATGATCCAAGGGTCTAAGCCGGTTCAGACAGATCTGAAATCGGACACCGTTTGGTCATCCGTGTGTATGACCAAAGATCTCGAGTTTAGACTTACTAGGAGGTCATTTACTCTTGTAACCAAGTAATCCACTTAGCCTAATGGTTAAGACTCAAGGGTGTGAAGGACGAGGTCTTGGGTTCAATCCCCATGAGGTACATGGGAAGAGTATTTTGCCCAAAGAGCTCTAGAACCTTCTAGAAGCATCCAGTGGACACTTGGCGCACATGTAGTTACATGGCTGACACTTGGATGATTAGCATCCACCTGCCCAAGAAGGCAGTCCCCTGGAGAGAGCTATATATAGAGGCATTTGGTTGGGAGGAGGGTCATCTCTCTAGTATGTGGTGGTCGTAATCCTTGTTCTCTTGCATATACCCTAATGACTTTTGATCATCTACACAAATATACCCTAATGTTGACTTTTTCCACATGTGAGCATACGGCGGCAAACAAGTTGTCCACCTTCTACACATGCAGACATATTGGAAGTCGTGATGTCTGAATACCTATAGGTTCGTGTCAAGAGAATTGCATAGCAAAGATATGACATACAAATAACAATAGTATTGCACTGTTTCCTAAAACAAGTTGCGTAGCAAAGATGGAAAGCAGATTCTGGAAGTAGCAAAGCCTGGTAGAGCAGTCTCGTGGCCCCTTGTCTTGATTAGAACACAAGGGATATCCTTTCTCCATTGTGCAAGCAAGATATAGAGTATGAGAAGACATGAAAGACATAACCAGGAAAGGTAGGAAGCCGGGGCAGGGTTTTCTGAGAGTAATTATTCTCTAGAAAAGATGGATCAAGGACTGGATATACAAAATTGCAAGCACCAAGTTCTGGGAACTCACTCAACTAAACATATGAAGAGGGATTTGCTCTCTGTTTTGGATGGGCTAGCTTCTCCTTCATATTTTTATTTTGGAAGGTCATAGAAGATTGCTGCTCATACTTAGGTTGGGTTCACACAGAGTGACGACACACTTTGTGCTGCCACATGGAAAGATTGTATTGGGTAGTTGAAAGAGCAAAGTGTGCCGGCTCCACGATCTATTAAGGCGAGCTACCCCCCTCGAAACAAAAAGGTACCGTTTTACTGTGTTCTCATTGGTCATTTCAATTGCTCAACCAATAAATATACAATTTTTTCTTTTACTTTTGAAATGTTCTACCGTTCTATGTGAATTGCAGAGGATATAGTTGGGGGTGAGTCAATAGGAATGTATTGCTCTATCTGAACTCACCTTTAGTAAATTTAGTTCTTTCGTTCATGATGAGATCCCTATTATATACCTTTAGTTCATGCTTTCATGGATCTTTTAGGATTTTGATCCAAGAATATGTCTCAAACGGTGTTCAAATCCACAATTTGGCATATCAAGTCCAAAATTTTGGTGCATAGGGGACCCCTTAAGCGATGGACTTGACATGGACATGCTATAAAGTTCAACCTCTTATACAAGATCAAACCATTTTGCACCATCAGTAATGATTGGAAGTGGGCTTTGGGCACGAAACATCACAACTCTATTTTATTGTGGATTGATGGTATCACGAGAGTGGAAATTGAGAACCTCCAAAGAGCTAACAAACTCTAGAACAAAGGTTTTCATACGTGGAAGCACCTCTAGGGCCAAGATAGAAGATATTGGATCACACTTTCAAGACATATTGAATCATAAAGTTGACTTTGAAGACAGGTGTCACTTAAGACATAGAACAAATACTTGGGATGACTCAAAGAGATACCTTATGCATGTGTAGTAACCCCCCTACTTCGTTGCTGAGAGGTGGAGGAATGGCGAAAAAATGGAGGATACTTCAACAATTAAAAAAAATGGAGGATGCTTCACTTTAATTGATGGAGAAATCGATTGCTTGTTTCCTCTGTTGAATGTTATATCGAGTGGATCACTCTAGAAGATTAGGAAGGAAAGATGTGTGATCAACTTTGGCAAGCCTCTTGGAGAGTAGAAATCCCTAGTCTATCTGTGTAGAAGGATTTCTAATTGTAAGAAACCTCATCCCTACCCCCTCTTTAAGCACCAAAAGGCGTTCATTCTAGAGAAAGGAAAGTTGAAAAACAAGTGGATGCCCCCATGAAGTGAACGAAAAGGTTAATTAGAGGCAAGCTCTACTTGTCGAGTTAGTTAGAGGCAAGCTCTACTTGTCGAGTTAATTAGAGGCAAGCTCTACTTGATGAACCAATCAATTGCCCGTCTCCTCTATTGAATGCTATTAGGAGTGAAGCACTCTAGAATATTTGGAAGGAAAGATGTGTGATCAACTTTGGCAAGCCTCCGAGAGAGTGGTTAAGGAGAAATCCCTAGTCTATCACAACTTTTTAAGGAGAAATCACAGCTTTTTAAGGAGAAGTCCCAGTTCGCTAGCCTAGTAGTTGGGCCTCTCACCTCTTGAGGCAGGGGTGAGGGTTCAATCCCTGGCAGCAACATGTAAGGGACATGTAATCTAGAAAGATGTTGCATTGTGGCTGAGTGCCTCCGTTTGTCTATCCTTGCAGTAGTGTTGACCGCCGTTTAACCCAGTCGTGTAAACCCATGTTCTTGTGGGATAAGGGGGGTCCCATGGGTACTATGCCCTTCCTTGTATAGTTGCAATTTCAAAGTTAAAGTCCGGGGGAGTAGGCCTCGGCCGAACCTCCATTTATTTTTTTTTTTAATTAATGTATATATTTTTTTATTCTCAAAAGGATAGTCTTTTAGATCATCAACATTTTCTAGAGCGGGCATGGTTTAGCGGATGTGCCTTGTACTCCTAGGCAGATGGCCAGGGTTCAAGCCCTGCCCGGGGCTGGATGCATCAGAGTTCCCCAAGATGGGTGCCTCTACCTTACGAGATGGGGTGTCTGTGTCTTTCCAAATTCATTGTACTCTCAAAAAAAACATTTTCTAGAGAGCAATCATCTTTTTTTTTTTATCATAGCTATGTTTTTATTTTATGCTTATTACGTTGTAATAATCAGAGCCTTTATTTTACAAAATCGCACATGATATTAAGAAATTAGAAGTGGAAAGTAGTTTAGCTTATAAAATGATATAGCTTCTTAGAATTGATATCTACTTTGAAAAGATTTATTAAGTTTTTTTTCCAATTGAAAATCTAACTAATTTTTACTTATGAATTTAAAATGATATTCACCAAGAAGTTTGATGATCAGTGCCTTTATAGCCATAATTCAGGATGTCAAAGTTGCTTTTGGACAAGTTCGGGAAAACATTTATCTTTTATAACTATATATATTTTGTTTGCAATAACAAAGTAATCCATGGGTTTCAGTTGATTATGTAGCAACCCGTTATGAGAAAAAGGGAGTTTATTAAAGTACATTTAAAAAGAAAGGAAACTCCAACCGTAATATTCTTTACACAATTCAACATCATAAACGAAAACATGGAAAAATGGAACTTTGGTACACGTGTGCACACACATATATACACATACATACATACACACATATAAACACACCAATATAATATGTGCATCCATGTGAAGGATGAGCCATCAAAGAATTGAAAATAGAATGGCTTTGAGACACGATAAGGTCCAACGTGTCCATGTGCAACACCATTGTATGCAGTCTCTAATATCTTCAAATAATTGCTATCATGTATGCATAATCTTAAATATCCATCTCTTCCACATTTGTACAAACTATCACCAATCATTGCATAGTCTTGAGCTTCTTGCTCTAGACTTCTTTTTTGCGTTAATAAAATATCCTAAGGAAAATTTATCGCTCTCAAAAAATCAATTAGCTCAATATTCTAATCAAATATTCGTGACACTTGATACAAGGTTACATGTTCGACAGAAGGCCTGCTAATACACAAGGGCTTATTTGTGTATGCATAGGACCACAAACATCACTATGAACAAGCTGAAATTTCTTAGTAGCTCAGATGAAAACATCTATTGGGAAGGAGGAACGTTGCATTTTGCCCAAAATACAACCTTCACATACATTATTACCATGTGCCTCAAGTTTGGGTGAATAGGTCACCATTTCATATTCCTGCACGCATAGCAAACTAATAAAATTCAGATGATGAAAGCATGCATGCCAAAGCTTTGCATCTGATGTAGCCTGAGAATCATGTACTGCACATGCCAAATCATTCATATATTTTTCATAGTCTATGAGCTTATATAGCCCACGACATAAAATGCTAGAAGCAATAATGACATTGCCAAATCATAAAGGGTCGGCGACTAGAAAGGTTGAGTGTGACACTAATGAATGAAGTTATGGACCATGCAATGAGTGATGAAACTTTAGGATCCACTTCCCATTTTACTTATAGTGTGCAATCAAAGAGAGATATCTGGTGGTTAGGTGCTATAGAAGTTCCCAAAGAAAGAAACAATGTTATTTCATGGATTTTTAATAGGACTCCATGGATTCCAGAAGTAATCTCTTCTCAAATACATGGGCAAAAGCTTTCTGTAGATGATATAGGTGATTTTGAGGTAGAATGGCATTTGGGTGGAGACCTTAAGAGTATAAAATGCATGTTAGATTGTAAACAAGGAGCATCTTCTCTCTATCCTTTCCCATATTGTAGACAAGGTTACAAAGGATCTAAGAGATAGTCTAAACCTACAAGGGCATTGATGAGAGTTGATGATTCTGAAGAAATTGATGAAACAGACTCATCGAATTGCAGGGAATGGGAGATATCACTTTTGAGGTGTCCAATGTTACAGGAACAGAGTCGTGATAAAATAATCAATGATTGTAACCCCATTATTCCATTTCCATTAGTCAATGTTTATTTTTGTACTTTGCATGCATTCATGAGGATATTTGATAGGCTTTTGAAGCTCCATGTTGAATATGCATTTGCAATGAAACCACTAGAGAGGTCTATAATAGCAATCCAAAAAATAGAAGATCTTTTGAATTCTATTGGTTGTCATGGTGGCCATGTATCTTTAGTTGTTAAGAAGTATGGTGAGTCTCAAGAGATTTTACAACAAGTTTCAATGACTGGGAAGAAGGCAAGACGTTTCTTTAAAAGATATGTGAATAGTCAAGATGATGGGAAATGGGAGCTTTGGAAGGACCTCTGTTCAATTACGACAGACAATGATAATCAGGTTTATCTCATTAATTAATAAGCGAAAGAAGGTTTGGTCATCATTAGATCAATTGTTACATTTGATGGGTTTGGTTTCCACTAACGCTTCACAACGAGAAGTATTTCAAGTGACTTTGAAGGAGTTTACACAGTCATTCATCTTATCTTGGGGAGAAAGCAACATTACACATTGCATAGTAAGTTTTGCTTACATTTTTTTATTTGTTCTTAAATAGCATGTGTATATCTTATTGACCAGATCATATGTTGGGGGATTCTTAGACAAGAAGGAGTTTGAGGGTTTGTAGGAGAAAAGGGAAGAAACAAGAAGAGAAAATACACCTGGAAGCTTCTGCCGATTGATTACAGTAAGACAATTACAATGTTTGAAGTACAAGACAAGCCAATACCTCTGTGCACAATCCCACAGAGTGCCCAATTACAAAATACCAAATATCCCAAAGTCTTCTTGCCGCCGGCCTCCTCTGCACCAGACCTCCACCTGCTTCAAGCTTATCCTTGTGCACACCTTGCACCAAGCTTCCACAAAGCGAGGAGGAGTGACTACCTTCTGTCGGCACGCGCCCACTGCAATGGGACCTTGAGATACTTGGGGGGACTAGCTTAGCACTCTCTACACAATCCCTTAGGCACTCCCTATGCACTCCTTTACTTCCACTTCTCTGCGTCGCACACTGGTGACTCTTGCACTTCTCCCTCTTGCTTCCTTAGACTATGCTCTCTTGCTTACTCTAAGATTGGTCCAAGAATGGCCTTGCCTTGATTTTGAGTGTGTCCCTCACGTACGCTCCTAACTGCAATGGTATCTTGGTGCTCACTTTGATGTCCCAAGATTGTCTTTACAAGTGGCAGCCAACGACTCATTGTTTTGTCCTGTAGTGACTTTAGACTAAAACCCAAAATTTTAATGGGGGCTATACTTTCACCTGTGCGTACGCTGTTGCTGATTCATATGCCTTCACATTTCCTTTTAAGTCTTCACTTTTGCACATAAGGGGGGGTTTCACCTGAACCTTCCAAAACACTTTAAAACACACTTTGAACCTTAGGGAAATTAGAGAAAATACCTCTGCCACCTTCAATCCACTTTCTCCAATTTACCCTTTGTGGACAATTAATTGTGCACCACCTGTGCACTTTGACACCTGCACTTTAGCACTTTGACTCTACACCTGTTGACTTTGACCTTGGCCTTGTTGACTTTGACTAGTTGACTTTGACCTTTGACTGTGACTGCAATTGACTTTGACCAACTTGACTTTTATGGGCTCAACAATTGCCCACCACCTAATGTGCTCTCTGTCTCGGAGAGCTACAACCAAACTCAGAGCAGAAAGGACACCATGATAAGAGAGCTGCAAAAACTTGAAAAGGGCATCTGAGCAGCAACCAAGACCATCAAGGCAGCCGAGAAAGCATCAGAGAGTACTCAGCATAGTGGGGCGGGGAAAATTTGTGGAGGGGGGGGCGGGGTGGGGAAGAGGGGAAAGGGGGAAAGGATGGGGTGTGGGGGCGGGGTGGGGAAGAGGGGGAAAAGAGCAAAGAGGGAGATGGAATTATATGGAGGGTGGCAATGAAAGAAAACCCCAACCAGAGAGAAACCAACCTGTACACAGTCATAGTAATAAAACAACCAATAATCAACCAGAGAGTGCACAATGAACACATAATGAATGAACACATAATGAACACTGAACCAGAATCTGATAGAAAAGCAGAAATGAACAAGGAAACAACTATCCATGGTAAGTACATGAAGTGCCAAGGACTGGCAAAGATCTGTCTAGCAGAAAGAAATGATGAGCTAAGGAATGGCAAAATAACCAAAAGGGATAAGTAGATGTATCCTACACTGAGCCTCAACAACAAAATGAGGCTAGGGTAAAGCTAATGAAACGCTGGAAACTCAAGAAGTCTAAAACCGAGGACCTAGTGGATAGACACGGAACGCATGACTATGGCATCGGCGGGGAAGGAGGCCTCTCCCCAGGAGGAACATCGTCTCGAGGTAGAGGTAAGTCGGGTGAGGCGGGAGGAATGATGGCTGCCTCCTCAGTCCATGCAGCAATCCTGCTCCTGTACCTACGGAGATGATCGCGCTCTCGGCGGACCAACCGACACGCAGGACTATCACAAATACCTAATGACGCACGCTGGCGGATCTCCATGAGAGCGCGAGTCGCAGCATCAGCCTCATCTCGATACCGGTCCCGTTCCTGTTGCATGGCCCACAACGCATCCCGCGACGTCTGCCACTTAGCCGCGGCAGCCGCACGAATGCGATCGATCGTCAGAGCATACTGCTGGTGAAGTGCAGCTATCGCTGAGACAGAATCAAGGGAGAGACGGGCGGCGTCGGCGCCATCACTCGCGACAAGGCTCGCATCATGAAGTAGGCCCAAAAATGGTGGGTAGTCGTCGAGGCTATCAGGGATGGAAGGCTGCGGGACGGAAGGCTGCGCTGCGGGTGGTGGTGGGGGTGGGGCTGGGGTAGGCTGGGGGTAAGAGGGAGAAGGAGGGGGTGAGGGATGAGGGATGAGGATGGGAGGTGGAAGCGGACTCAATGGATATGGCGGGAGAGGGAGGGGGCTGGGAGGCAGCTGTCGAGGGGTGGAAATGAATGGGCGAGGCAGGGATAGGGGTAGGAAAGGAATCCATCAAACGCGTACGGACTCTCCGAGCTGGAGGGGGAGTGGAGGCGGCGATGGAAACAGATGCCTGCGGAAGAGTGCCAGGGGCGGAGGGCATGACAACAGGCGGCGGAGGATGGGGATGAGAAGAATGGTCAATAGAAGGTGGAGGAAGGGAAGGGTCAAGAATACGGCTGGATGCTATGAGCTATGTACCAGGCAGATGAAAGAGCCAAGCCAACACTGGGGCGGAATAAACGGAGAACGAACGGGTGCCGCGGTGGAGGGCATCATGGAAACGGCGAGAGCGTAGGAGGAATGACTGGAACATGAGAGTGCCATATGGAAATGGGCGGCCATGTAAAAAACAGAAGAGGGGGTCAGCTATATGAATATCGTGCAACGGAAGGTCTGAGGAGGGACTACAAAATAAGAAAAAGAAAATGAACGAATGAAGGACAGCGAGCTGGTAGTGGGTGGGCATGGCATCAATGCCATATACTGAAATGCAGAAAGCTATGGTCTCTTCCCGAGATAACCCCGAGTAGATAACGAATGTATGTTAGAACCTATGCCGGTAGCTATGACTGCAGGGGTCAGCGAACCGGATGGGAAATGAGGGAATTCAAGCAGCGCTGTGCGAATATCGGACCCCTCCGCCTCGGATAAGAGGAGGGAGGCCAATCGCCAAAGACTGGCCTGACGGAGGCAACCCTCGGGAAGGAGATCAAAGAGCGGGATGGGAGGCAAGGCCAAATGCAAGCGGATGGAAAGGGTCAAAGATGGGTCGCGATGGTCAACGATGGATGACGATGGTGGACGGGGAACCGGAGATGTGGAATGACTACCTGAACTGCGGGCGGGGTGGCCACTGGAACCATCAGAGAGCGTTGGCACGGCTGTGGGAGGCGCTGCAATAGGAAGATGGGAAGCTGGTGGAAGAGGGCCGGGGCTATGTAACGAGGAACCAGATATGGAGAGGCACGGAAGGGACACCGCGAAAGGCTGACTACCCTGTAAATGGGTAGGGGTGGAACGGGTAGTAGGGCGTGGAACTGGTGCACGAGGGATGGGGTGGACTATGGAGGGGAGGTGGGCTCGAGGGGCGGGGTGTAGGGTGGCGACAAGGACGGTCGGGGTGGAGGCTAGAGGGGCTGACCGGGAGGGTGCCATAGGCAATAGGGGGCCTACCTCGGGATGGAAAGGACCGAAAGCCAAGGCCGAAGGAGCAAGCTCCGAGTACGCCTCAGTAGCCATGGATGAATCCTACTGGGGAGCGGAAGACGCCATAGTTGTAGAGCAAAACGCTGTCAGAAAGTGCTGCAACCACAGATAGCAATGGCTTAAGAAGGTAACTCTATATTGAACGGGGAAAAACCTAGGAAAAACACATGAACTGGGAACAAAGAACCCAAAAAATGGATCCGGCATGAGCAAATACCCTAAAAACGATTGTAAAAACTTGAAAAACAGAGAGGTACAAGATTAAATACAAAGGAAACAAACAATAGAGAGTAAAACTATATACAAAAAAAATAAAAAAATAAAAAAAAGAAGTGAAATATGAACAAAATAAAATTAAATTAAAAAAAAAATAAAAAGAAAAAATAATAAAAATAAAATGAAAGAAATTTTAAAATAAAAATAAACTAAAGTAAAATAAAAGAAAATAAAATAAGAAAATATAAGAGTAAAAACCAAAAAAAGAAGATACCTGGATGGGGGGCCGCCGTGAGTTGCCGACTGAGCGGAAGGTTAGAGGATTATATAGGGGGGGGGGGGGGGGGGCTGTCAGAACGGGGGGCGGTGGGGATGGTCGGTGGTGTCGGTGGGGGGGGGGCTGTCAGAACGAGGGGCGGGTGGGGGGGGGGGGGGGTGGGGGCTGTCAGAACGGGGGGCAGGGGGGGGAGGCTATCAGAACGGGGGGCTGGGGGGGGGGGGGGGCTTGTCAGAACGGGGGGGAGGGGGGGGCTGTCAGAACGGGGGGCGGGGGGGAGGGGGATGGTCGGTGGTATCAGTGGGGGGGGCTGTCAGAACGGGGGGGAGGGTCAGAACGGGGGGCCAGGGGGGCGGGGGGGTTGTCAGAACGGGGGGCGGGGGGGGGGGGAGGGGGGGGGGAGGGGGGGGGGTGGGTGGGATGGTCGGTGGTGTCAGAGGGGGGGTGTTTTTTTTTTTTTTTTTTTTTTGCAAAGAACACCCTAGGGTGTGTGTGTGTGTTTTTTCTTTTGTGAAATATAACCCAAAAATAGAGAAAAAAGGAAGGAAAAATCCGAAAAATTGCCAAAAAAGGGCCAACAAATTCTAAAAAATTTCTCATGAAATGTTCCACAGGGCCAAGTTCAATTTCTTCCATCAAACCACAGAGAGCCTCCTTTTATTCCTCCTAATTGGCAAGAAAATGACATCGGAAAGGGATAAAAAATGCTAGAAAAATGCTAAAATTACTAGAAAAAATTCCAGAAAATACCCAAACGTTTTTTTGTTTGCAGAGGTTATGAAATGCCTTCTAGGTTTGCTAAAAACACCAGGAACAAGAATGAAATTGCTAAAGAAAACTACTAAAACGGAGCAAAATGAGATGAGAAAGCTATGTACAACCTAGACAGATATGCAGTTCCAGGTGATCCGTACTTCTTCAAGTGTGTTGAAGATAGACCTTGAGCCTGGATATGTTGACCAGTGGCAAGGCCTCTACTTTCAGTGTCTCTAACTCCATAGCACCCCAATTTAGCATTGTTTTGACTCTGTAAGGTCCTTCCCAATGTGGAAGCCATTTTCCTCTCAGTTGTGTATGAAGATGAGGTCTATGGAGAAGAACTAACATGCCTGCTTCAATGTTGTTGCTCCACAGATGTCGATCGTGTGTCTCCTTCCTCTTCATCTGAGTCTCTATCAATTGTTTTGTTGCTAGTAGACGAATCTCCTCCACTTTATGTAGTGCTCCGAGCCTCTGAGAGACATCACAATCCTTCTTGCCCTGCACGAATGTTATCTTAGGTGATCCATGTAAAAATTCAAAGGGCTCAATGGGCAATATGCCATAAACTAGCTGGAATGGAGAATATCCTGTGGCCTCTTTGTAGGCTAACCTGTATGCCCATAGGGTACCTTGATAAGCAATGCCCCAGGAAGTGGGCTGTAACATACACTCCTTTCTTAACATTGAGATTAAAACCTTATTTGTCGACTCAGCCTGTCCATTGGCTCTTGGATAGTAAGCACAAGAGATCCTATGTCGAATTCTATACCTGTTGAAAATTTCCTGCAGGACCTTATTGACAAAATGTGTACCTTGATCTGTACAAATTTCAAGTGGGCATCCAAACCTGCAAATGATGCTACTATAAATGAAATCAGCAACAATTTGGGCAGTGCAGTCGGGTGAGGCAATAGCTTCAGCCCACGTTGTCGCATAATCTGTAGCTATCAAGAGATATTTTTCTCTTTTTGGAATTGCGGGAGGGTAGATGGGCCCTACAAAAACTAGCCCCCACTTCTCAAATGGTTGCCAGGAAGTGGAAACAACCAAGGGGTTATGCCTCTACTTTGTTGGCTTAGGTCCACACCTCTGGCAAATGTCACATGCCTTTCCCCATTCATCTGCATCCTTAAATAGTGTAGGCCACCATAGACCACCATCCAGTATCCTCTGACTCATAATATGCCCTGGAAGGTGGCCCCCACCTGTTCCTTCATGTGCAGAGTGAAGGACTTCCCTCACTTCTTCTTCTTCCAAACACTTCCTGAACCTGTCATCCTTGCCCTGTCTATGTGAAGAGAGATGGTGGATGCAATCCAAAGATGAGTAGGTGCCGCTACAACCAGCTTCACACCAGCCAACTGAGACTTCAGAGTTGATTAGTAGACCCTTTGAGCTTCCTAAATCCACCAAAATATCAGCCAAGTACTTTGGAACATGTATCCCAAAAGTTTAAGTCAAGACAGACTAGTTGCGAAATGACTAGCTCCCAAAACTTGCTATTTTTGGACATACACCTGCTGGAAAAAATGAACAGTGCTCTCAACCTGGAAGGAACTAGAAAAATTCCTTTTGGGCATAGCAAATAGACTTAGCAAGCTTCCTATTCCAAGTTAAAACACTTCAAATGATGGATTGAGCACTGAGAACAAGTTTCATCAAGTTCTGGAACATTCCCACAATTCTCGAGGCTCTGCAGAGATAGAACAGTAAGCAGTAAAATGCAGATATCTCCAAAAGTATAAATCCAATGACCTTGAAACTTTATAGGTAGAAACTAGACAGTGAGAGCTATCCAACGCACTTTACAACACTGAAAAAGGTTCAGTAAAACTCGAGATATGACCTTCTGAAGTTACTGCTCTGAGTGAGTATAGCAGAGAACAAAACAGAGAGGTAGATGATAATAAATGTATAGTTTCACATATGATTACAACCACATTGGCAATGAATCTTTGCACAATGGGAGTAGAATGATAGAGCTATGGAGTAAGCTCTTCAATCTCTACAAAATGACATGAAGTGGTCACGTACAAGGCTTGCTAATCGCCTCTTCCTTCTTGCTCCTTTTATAGCAATTCTTGGAGGGAGTTTTGAATTCGAATTCGAATGGCTCCACCTAAAAGTGATCCCCAAAGTTAGGAGAGATTCCCTCAGCTCAAAAATTCGTGATTTTGGTAGTTGGAGCCACGAATTTGCTTTTACATCATGGATGAGGTAAGCCATCCTTTTACTTTTTTCTTTTTCCATTTACAAGAGATAAAATGTACTCTTTTACAAGAGGTGTTCACATGACTACTCATGTGACTTACAAATGAGGATAATATCAAGCATATCAAGCATGTAGGCTTGGGAAAAATGCACCAACAGCTCCCCCTCAAGCCTAACATGCTTGGCCTCCAAATAAGTCTTCAATTGTCCTTGATTTCCTGCAAACCAATCATCAACTTGAATCTACTTAATTTCGTACCATCAAGAGCTTTCGTCAACATGTCTGCACATTGCATATCTGTAGAGACGTAGGATAGTTGAATATCCTTGCTCATTAGCTTCTCCCTTACATAATGGTAGTGGACTTCAATATGCTTGGTTCTAGCATGGTATACCGGATTAGCTGCTAGATGTAGTGAGCTTGTGTTGTCACCAAAAATGTGAGGTGTTGAAGAATGAAGTCCAAGATTTGTGTACAAAGATTTTAACCACATGATTTCTTGAGTTGCATTAGCCAAACCTCTATATTCAGCTTCGGTAGAAGATAATGCCACGGTTGGTTGCTTCTTCGATGACCAAGAAATGATTTTTGAACCTGCAAATGATATATACCCTGATGTGCTTCTTCTATCATCTTTAGATCCGGCCCAATCTGCATCTGAGTAGACCTTTAGCTCAATATCTGAAGTCAATGAATAAAACAAACCTTCATTCATGGTCCCCTTTAGATACTTGAGGACTCGCTTGGCCGCTTCCATATGTGGTCTTCTCGGCTTATGCATAAACTGACTCAATATGCTAACACTATAGCATATATCCACCCTTGTGAGTGTTGCATAGTTCAAACTTCCAACCAAGCTTTGATAGCTTGTGATGTCTTCAATTGGCTCTCCTTCATAAGCACTAAGCTTATGATTTTGCTCCATAGGTGTACCTGCACACTTTGTATTTTCCATCTTGAACTTGACGAGCATGTCATGGACATACTTCCTTTGTGTGATGTATATACCTGAATCTGTGTAGATCAACTCCAATCCAAGAAAATAAGTGAGTGGTCCGAGGTCACTTATCTTGAACTCCTCCTTCATTTGACTCTTTACCTGTTTGATTCCTTCAAGATCATTGCCTGTGATAATAATATCATCAACATACACACATAAATAGATCACTTCAGATCCATTCCTCTTTATGAACAAAGAGGTATCCGCCTTGCTAGCTTTGAATCCTTGGTCCTGCAAATAAGTAACCAATCTGAAATTCCAAGCTCTTGGAGCTTGCTTCAATCCATACAAAGCTTTCTTTAGTTTGCATACATAGTTAGGATGATGTGCATCCTCATATCCAGGAGGTTGTGCCATATACACTTCCTCAGAAATCCATCCATTCAAGAAAGCATTCTTTACATCAAGTTGATAAAGATTCCAATTTCTAGATGCAGCAAGACTAATGAGAACCCTAATTGTAGGCATTTTTGCAACAGGAGAGAAAGTCTCCTCATAATCAATACCATGGGTTTGAGCAAACCCTTTAGCAACTAACCTTGCTTTGTGTCTATTTATACTTCCATCTGGATTCTTCTTGATTTTGTATATCCATCGAGATCCGATTATCTTCATAGATGGCTTGTTAGGTACAAGCTCCCAAGTGTCATTCTCCTTCAAGGCTTCCATTTCTTCATCCATTGCATCTCTCCAAGCTTTCTTGCTTTGTGCTTCTTCGAATGTGGTAGGTTCTTCATTGGTTGAATCCTTTGCAATGTAGATTGAGTGCTTGGTGACCAAAGAAGTATCATAACCAAACCTCTCTGGTTTCTTCTTCTCCCTCGAAGACCTTCTAAGTGGTTGATGTGAGCTCTCGGGTCCATATGTAGCATCCTGCATCTTTGCTTTACCTTTGTTCTTCCATAGCTTTAGTCTTTCCAAGTCTTCTAGGTCAATCTCCGAATCACTTTCTTCAATCTGCTTTGGCTCCTTTGGTTGAAGTGATGGAAAATCTTCATCCAAGTCATACGGCAGCTTCACTTTCCTGTCATCATCAAACCATGATTTGTTTTCATCAAAAATTACATCTCTACTCACAGAAAATCCTTTATTGGTTGGATTGTACAATCTATATCCTTTTTGGTTTTGATCATAACCAATGAATACACACTTCTCTGCCTTGGGATCCAATTTCCCTCTTACTTGAGAAGGAATGTGAGCATAGGCTAAGCATCCAAAGATTTTACATTGCTCTAGACTAGGTCTTCTTCCATTCCACACTTCATATGGAGTGGTTCCATCTAGTGACTTAGATGGAAGTCTATTTATGAGATATGTGGCTGTCGACACAGCCTCTGCCCATAGGTAGTTCGGCAATCCCTTTTCGTTGAGCATGGACCTTGCAGCTTCGACGATAGCTCTATTCCTCCTCTCTGCTACACCATTGAGTTTGGGTGTATACCTTGTAGTGACTTCCCTTTTAATGCCTCTTTCATGCAAGAAGGCATCAAATTCAGAAGAGAAGTATTCTCCTCCACCATCTGATCTGAGTCTTTTCAAAGTCCTACCTGTTTGATTTTCAACAAGAGCAATATACTTCTTAAAGCAATTAAACACTTCATCCTTGTGCTTCATGAAAAACAGAATGGTCCACCTGCTACAATCATCTATGAAAGACACATAATATCTTGAGCCTGATATAGATGGCTCCTTACTTGGACCCCACACATCTGTGTGCACTAGATCCAAAGGATTTTGATACATATATCCTTTCTTATTGAAAGGTTGTCTATGCACCTTGCCGAGTTGACAAGCTTCACACTTATAAATCATGTGTTGCCTTGTGATATTAGGCAAACCAAGTACACTTTGGTCCCTGCAAATCTGTTTGAGTGTTCTCTCACCAATGTGAGCAAGCCTTTTGTGCCATATCTCCAACTCTGTAAGAGTTTGAGATCCATAGCTAAACAAAACTATGTTCTTTGTATCTTCCACTTCAAAAGTGAAAAGCCTTCCTGTCTTTTCTCCTTTGGCAATCCTTCGAAAGCCTTGCCTTGGGTCTTCAACATATGCTCCAAATCGGTTGAATCTAACCTGCAATCCTCTTTCAACAATCTGTCCAACACTTATTAAATTTTTGGTAATTGTAGGGACATACAAGACTTTGCTTAAGAGGTTCATATTCCCATCTGATGTCTTCACATTACCTATCTTCTCCACTGAGTGCTTTGTATCATCTCCTGTCTGCACTTCATGCTTGTTATGAGGATCTTCCAAATCAGAAAGTAAAGCCACATTTCCTGCTACATGGTTCGAGCATCCCGAATCAATGTAAAATATGTGATCATCATCCTTACCCTTCTTCGTTGATAGATTCATAATCAATAATGAATCTTCTTGACTTTGGTCCTCTGCATAGTTATTGTAATCTCTTCTTCCTCTATGGCCACTTTGATAGTTGTTGTTGTTGTTGTAGTTGTTGTTGTAGTAGTTGTTGTTGTAGCCTCCATTATACCTGCCTCTATTTGATCCATAGCCACCTCTATTGAATCCTCTTCCTCTTGAGTTCCGTGGATTCCTGAAACATTCTTCAGTAGTATGGTTAGATAAGCCACATATGTTGCAAGGTTGAGATGATTGGAATCTCCCCCTGCCTTGCTTTCCACTTCTGCCTTTTCCTCTAGCTCTTCCTCTACCTGCAAAGTTTGCTTGGAAAGAGCTTCCTTCATCTTCATTCTTTCTATTCTTTGACTTGTCCTTGACCTTAGCTTTATCAGAATATAAGGCAGAAGTTTGATTACCTCTTGAGGACTCACCACCTTTGCTAATCTTTGCTTCATGAGTGAAGAGTTGGCCCATGAGTGTGTTGAGGTCGGGTACATGCATATCCATGTATAAATCCATGGCTGTTGTGAATGACTCCCACTTGTCGTCTGCTTTGATTCCATTCATGATTTGTCTTATGATTTGCTCCTCTTCAATTACCTCTCCAATGCTTCCAAGTTGGTCGGAAATCTCCTTCATCTTTGTGACATAATCAGTCACATTTTGCTTCGGGCTTTTCTTCATTGTTGTGAACTCCATCCACAATTGGTTCTTCCTTGCTCGAGTGTTGGAAGAGAAGAAAGAAGCAAGTGCATTCCAGGTTTCTCTTGATGTCTTGCATCCCTTGACATGAGGTAAAAGAAAATCAGAGATTGAGTTTAGAATATAAGACCTTGCAAGTGCATCCTTCGAACACCAATTCGAAAGTCCTTCCACTTCTTCATGTGATGGTTGCCCTTTGTTCCTCATGGTTGGCATTGCTTCATCTCCGGATATGAATCCATATAGATTCCTTCCTTGAAGGTAAGCCTCCATCCTTAGAGACCATGCCGGGTAGTTGTTTCGATCCAATTTGTCAATTGTTGATGGAAATCCATCTCCCATGTTGCTTAACTATGCTCTGATACCACTGTGAAGAGAGATGGTGGATGCAATCCAAAGATGAGTAGGTGCCGCTACAACCAGCTTCACACCAGCCAACTGAGACTTCAGAGTTGATTAGTAGACCCTTTGAGCTTCCTAAATCCACCAAAATATCAGCCAAGTACTTTGGAACATGTATCCCAAAAGTTTAAGTCAAGACAGACTAGTTGCGAAATGACTAGCTCCCAAAACTTGCTATTTTTGGACATACACCTGCTGGAAAAAATGAACAGTGCTCTCAACCTGGAAGGAACTAGAAACATTCCTTTTGGGCATAGCAAATAGACTTAGCAAGCTTCCTATTCCAAGTTAAAACACTTCAAATGATGGATTGAGCACTGAGAACAAGTTTCATCAAGTTCTGGAACATTCCCACAATTCTCGAGGCTCTGCAGAGATAGACCAGTAAGCAGTAAAATGCAGATATCTCCAAAAGTATAAATCCAATGACCTTGAAACTTTATAGGTAGAAACTAGACAGTGAGAGCTATCCAACGCACTTTACAACACTGAAAAAGGTTCAGTAAAACTCGAGATATGACCTTCTGAAGTTACTGCTCTGAGTGAGTATAGCAGAGAACAAAACAGAGAGGTAGATGATAATAAATGTATAGATTCACATATGATTACAACCACATTGGCAATGAATCTTTGCACAATGGGAGTAGAATGATAGAGCTATAGAGTAAGCTCTTCAATCTCTACAAAATGACATGAAGTGGTCACGTACAAGGCTTGCTAATCGCCTCTTCCTTCTTGCTCCTTTTATAGCAATTCTTGGAGGGAGTTTTGAATTCGAATTCGAATGGCTCCACCTAAAAGTGATCCCCAAAGTTAGGAGAGATTCCCTCAGCTCAAAAATTCGTGATTTTGGTAGTTGGAGCCACGAATTTGCTTTTACATCATGGATGAGGTAAGCCATCCTTTTACTTTTTTCTTTTTCCATTTACAAGAGATAAAATGTACTCTTTTACAAGAGGTGTTCACATGACTACTCATGTGACTTACAAATGAGGATAATATCAAGCATATCAAGCATGTAGGCTTGGGCAAAATGCACCAACAGTCTATACAATTTATCTTCAATGAAGGTATATGGTCTACTCTTGATTAGCAGTCTCTTCTTTTGCACAGCACTAGCCTTTTCTGGATACAACCCAGTTTTAATGAAATTTTTGATATCATAATACCAACCTTGAGCTTGTACAGCAAACAGATGAGCATCTAGAAAATCATCATTGATTCCACTAGTTTGATTCATCATATTGATTCTGGATAGGTGATCCGCCATAACATTTTCTTTACCTGGTTTATGGACTACAGAAAAATCAAAATCTTGGAACAACAATAACCACCTCCATATTCTACCAGTGGCTTGTGGTTTGTTGAGTAGGTATTTTAGTGGTTGGTGATCTGTTATAATAATAAATTTTACTCCCAGTAAGTAATGACGGAATTTTTGGACAGCAAAGACCATTGCTAGGGCTTCCCTTTCTGTAGTACTGTAATTCCTTTCAGCCTTGGTCAAGACTCTACTGGCATATTGAATTGGTCTGTCCACTTTAAATTCTTCACTGGGTTGGGTCAAAACTGCCCCCATTGCATAGGCACTGGCATCTACATGTATATGAAAGATTTTTGACCACTCAGGTGTGACCAAAATAGGAGCAGACACTAACCTTGACCGTAATGTTTGATATGCTTTTTCCTCCTCTTCTTCCCATTTAAAAGGTACTTTCTTACCTGTAAGTCTAGCCAGAGGTCTTGCTATCTCTGCATACATTTTTATAAACCTTCTATGGTATCTAGTATGCCCCAAGAAACTCTGAATCTCTTTAGGGGATTTAGGTTTAGGCAACTTTAATATAGAAATGATTTTGTCAAGATCTGGGGCCATACCTTTAGCTGACACCACATGTCCTAAGAGAGTTCCTTCTGTCACAAGGAAATGACATTTGTTTGGATTGAGCTTTAACTTAGTCTCCCTGCATCTTTTGAAAACATTCTGCAGCTGCCTCAAGTGGTGGTCCAAACAATCTAGAGGAGTTTCTTTGTGAGATCCTGAAAACGAAGAGAAGTCATCCATGAAGATTCTAAGTGATTCCAGCAATAGGGGGTCAAAAATGAGATTGATCGTTCTGTTAAAGGTGGCTGGAGCATTTCTGAGCCCAAATGGCATTTTTACATACAGATATGTTCCCCAAGGTGTGATAAAAGCAGTCTTTTCACGATCCTCTGGATGTATTGATATTTGTTTATAGCCACTGAATCCATCCATAAAGCTATATAATGCATGCCCAGCCACTTCTTCAATGACCTGTTCTGCAAAAGGCATTGGGAAACCATCTGGAATGGTCACCTTGTTGAGTGCTCTAAAGTCAACACAAATTCTGATTTTATTAGTATTCTTCTTTGGTACTATAACCATAGGTGAGAGCCACTCTGAGTGTTCTATAGGAATGATGATTCTTGCATCCTCCATGTTCTGGATTTCCACATAGACAGCTTCAGCATATTTTGGATTAAGTCTATAACTCTTTCCTCTTATGGGTTTAGCTCCATCAACCAAAGGGATTCTGTGCTCTCCATAAGTTGCAGGCACTCCTTCTAAGTCTTTATAATGCCAGGCAAAAACATCTATATACTGGTTCAAGAATGATTTTACCTTTTCAAGGAGCCCTGGGTGGCTCCACAACCAAGTGGCCACCAAAACTAGCCAATTATTGTCTTGAGTGCCTAATTGTATTTCTTGGACAGGATTTCTCTCTACCATATTATCTTCGTGTGCATCTTCTTCCTTGTCTTCTTCTACTAGCTTTTCGTGCATTGCTTCATAAGGAGTATGCCCCAAGAAACTCTGAATCTCTTTAGGGGATTTAGGTTTAGGCAACTTTAATATAGAAATGATTCTGTCAAGATCTGGGGCCATACCTTTAGCTGACACCACATGTCCTAAGAGAGTTCCTTCTGTCACAAGGAAATGACATTTGTTTGGATTGAGCTTTAACTTAGTCTCCCTGCATCTTTTGAAAACATTCTGCAGCTGCCTCAAGTGGTGGTCCAAACAATCTAGAGGAGTTTCTTTGTGAGATCCTGAAAACGAAGAGAAGTCATCCATGAAGATTCTAAGTGATTCCAGCAATAGGGGGTCAAAAATGAGATTGACCGTTCTGTTAAAGGTGGCTGGAGCATTTCTGAGCCCAAATGGCATTTTTACATACAGATATGTTCCCCAAGGTCTGATAAAAGCAGTCTTTTCACGATCCTCTGGATGTATTGATATTTGTTTATAGCCACTGAATCCATCCATAAAGCTATATAATGCATGCCCGGCCACTTCTTCAATGACCTGTTCTGCAAAAGGCATTGGGAAACCATCTGGAATGGTCACCTTGTTGAGTGCTCTAAAGTCAACACAAATTCTGATTTTATTAGTATTCTTCTTTGGTACTATAACCATAGGTGAGAGCCACTCTGAGTGTTCTATAGGAATGATGATTCTTGCATCCTCCATCTTCTGGATTTCCACATAGACAGCTTCAGCATATTTTGGATTAAGTCTATAACTCTTTCCTCTTATGGGTTTAGCCCCATCAACCAAAGGGATTCTGTGCTCTCCATAAGTTGCAGGCACTCCTTCTAAGTCTTTATAATGCCAGGCAAAAACATCTATATACTGGTTCAAGAATGATTTTACCTTTTCAAGGAGCCCTGGGTGGCTCCACAACCAAGTGGCCACCAAAACTAGCCAATTATTGTCTTGAGTGCCTAATTGTATTTCTTGGACAGGATTTCTCTCTACCATATTATCTTCGTGTGCATCTTCTTCCTTGTCTTCTTCTACTAGCTTTTCGTGCATTGCTTCATAAGGAGTATGCCCCAAGAAACTCTGAATCTCTTTAGGGGATTTAGGTTTAGGCAACTTTAATATAGAAATGATTCTGTCAAGATCTGGGGCCATACCTTTAGCTGACACCACATGTCCTAAGAGAGTTCCTTCTGTCACAAGGAAATGACATTTGTTTGGATTGAGCTTTAACTTAGTCTCCCTGCATCTTTTGAAAACATTCTGCAGCTGCCTCAAGTGGTGGTCCAAACAATCTAGAGGAGTTTCTTTGTGAGATCCTGAAAACGAAGAGAAGTCATCCATGAAGATTCTAAGTGATTCCAGCAATAGGGGGTCAAAAATGAGATTGACCGTTCTGTTAAAGGTGGCTGGAGCATTTCTGAGCCCAAATGGCATTTTTACATACAGATATGTTCCCCAAGGTCTGATAAAAGCAGTCTTTTCACGATCCTCTAGATGTATTGATATTTGTTTATAGCCACTGAATCCATCTATAAAGCTATATAATGCATGCCCAGCCACTTCTTGAATGACCTGTTCTGCAAAAGGCATTGGGAAACCATCTGGAATGGTCACCTTGTTGAGTGCTCTAAAGTCAACACAAATTCTGATTTTATTAGTATTCTTCTTTGGTACTATAACCATAGGTGAGAGCCACTCTGAGTGTTCTATAGGAATGATGATTCTTGCATCCTCCATCTTCTGGATTTCCACATAGACAGCTTCAGCATATTTTGGATTAAGTCTATAACTCTTTCCTCTTATGGGTTTAGCTCCATCAACCAAAGGGATTCTGTGCTCTCCATAAGTTGCAGGCACTCCTTCTAAGTCTTTATAATGCCAGGCAAAAACATCTATATACTGGTTCAAGAATGATTTTACCTTTTCAAGGAGCCCTGGGTGGCTCCACAACCAAGTGGCCACCAAAACTGGCCAATTATTGTCTTGAGTGCCTAATTGTATTTCTTGGACAGGATTTCTCTCTACCATATTATCTTCGTGTGCATCTTCTTCCTTGTCTTCTTCTACTAGCTTTTCGTGCATTGCTTCATAAGGAGGTGTATTTTGGACTTCAATGTGTTCCTCCTTGTCCTGCATCCATCCTGCAGGGATTTCTTGAATTGGGAAAGAACATTCTTCACTAGAATTTTTTACCTTGCCTTTAGCTTTAGTAACCTCTTTATCTGTGGTTGTCATATCCTCCTCCAAGTTGTATTTGAGGGGTGTCTTCCTGCCCCTTCTGTGGTCTGTGATGGGCTCTCCCAATCCATCAACCTGGACTTTTTCCTTATCTTCATCATAACCTTCAGTCGTGCAAGAATTATTAAGAAAAATTCCAAAACAAGAGGAAGAGTTGCCTGCTTGGAGCCAATTTAGAATATCCTCTTCTTCCTCGAAATCTATTTGGGGTTGATCCTCCGATTCTGTTTCCATGCAAATGCCAACTGTTTGCATCATGCTAGTGTTTCCTTGATTATCTGGGCCCTCTTCTAAATGAATCTGTGTCAGCTCTTGCCCTTTCTTTTGTACCCACATAGTGTCCTTGCCCCAATCATGAATGACACTTGCACGCCTCAGCCATGGTCGTCCAATTAAGAGAGGAAATCCTCCTTCAACCTGGGGCAATCTTAAAACCACAAAACCCAGAATGAATAGATTACCTTGTACTTCAAGTGGAACTTTTGGGATCACTCCCAAGGGCCTTACTTTGCTCTGATCTGCCAAAGTAACAGTGAAATTTGCAGGCCTTGAAGGGTGGAGTCCAATCTTTTCCATTGTATGTTCAGGCATCAAGTTAATGCCAAAACCACCATCCACAATAACTCCTTGAAATTCATGACCCTTGATAGATACTCTAAGCCAAGGACTTTTATAATCTGTAAGGGGTGCTTCCACTACAATTTTTCCTTTATGTGAAACAACCGTCTTTGCCACCAAACTTGTAGTGGAAGCTTCATCAATTATCTGCAATAACTCTGACCTGAATTTCCCATCCATCTTTATTAAATCAGAAATACTAACCTCCTTTTTCATGGACTTGAGTAGTTTTGAAGCCTCTGATTCCTTGAGAGCATGGGCTCCAGTTGACTTATCAAACTCCTCATGAGCCCTGTTGAAGGCATGCCCAATGGCATCACTGGTGCATATGAGATCTCCTTTTTGACTTGAATCTGCACCTGTGTTGACTTTATCTTCAGATGTTTCTCTATTTTTATTCCCTTCCTTAATCTTTGATTCTTGTCCTATGTCAGCTTGAGCCTTCCCCTTGCTTCTTGTCTGCACAGTCAAAGATTCTATTTCTTCTAATTGCACCACCCTGGTAGATGGAGATGGCTCATTGATTGGATCACACACTTCTTCCTTGTGCACAGAAATCATTTGAATATGGGGTCCGGAGGAAGAGGCTTGATTCTTAGGACAACAATTTGTATAATGGTCTCTTGCATCAGGGCAGTTCCTGCAAGGAGGGGCATTTTCTGGTAGGGTGCACCTACTTTGATAGTGCCCACATTCTCTGTTGATGTATGAAACACCACAAGAAATGAATTAATGTGACACTAGAACACCTCTATGGTCACCATTAACTCATTGCCACTTCAAACTTTGAGAAATGATAGCCTAAAGTGAGAACTTTGCTTCTACAGAAATTCCTAGTCACCGAAATGACATACCTTCAGTATTTTGCTAATTTCTCCTAGTTCAAGTATTATTTCTCCATGAAACTTTATAGGCTGAAACTAGAATAGTAGAGCTTTCCAACAAGCTATCATATGCATCAAATGGATCTCTAGAACTCAAGTTATGGCCCTCACAAGATGACCCTGTATGACCTTCCAAAATTGGAAATCTTTTCTGTTATAGTAAAAAGCGCCTGTTTAAAATTAGAATTCGATGCCTGGCATTGACTTGCAACAAGAATTCGATGTCGGGCATCGACTTGGGGTGTTTTTGACCACTTTTCAGCAGGGATTCGATGCCGGGCATCGACTTCCCGCATAAAACCTTGATCTTTTGGATACCAAAACTATAGGTGATTTCATGCACACTTAGAATATGACTTATCAACTGGAATTCGATGCCAGGCATCGAGTTCCTCCAACAGCATCATGTTTTCAAACACTTCAGTACTGAATGAAAAATATAAATGAAAATATGACTTATCAGTAGAGATTCGATGCCAGGCATCGATGCTTGGAAAACTTGATCTTTTTAACTCATCACACAGTAAGTAATCATGGAGATGATGGAGAGAGGCTCATACACAGAACATTAACTATTTCTTCTCATAGCTATGGAAAACTCAGAAGTTTACAGATGCTTTCTCACGCAGAGAAGCCTGACTATACTCAGTCGTATAAAATGAACTCCTTCTTCTACTTCTTCTCTCTCTTGCTCTCTCTCTCTCTACGTTAGTTGATACAAACTAACTTATATAGATTTTCGTATTCTCGTGATTTTAAAAAACTTCTAGAACTAAAGTGAACTAACTTTACAAATATGATACATTTGTGAATTTGTCCCTTCACATAGGCATGGGGTTTTCTTCCTAAGATTTGACCTTCAAATATATGTCCAATTAGTGAGTGTTTCTCCAACAGCTCCCCCTCAATCACTAATTGACATTCCCTGTTTCTTCATATCATCTTCTTTTCTTTTACTCCTGCTATGCTTTTGAATCTGCTGGTCTTCACACCATCCAAGCTCTTTGTCATTATGTCTGCTAACTGATCTTTAGTAGAAATGTACTCCACTTCAATCTCCTTCTCCATTACCTTTTCTCTGAGAAAATGATACTGTATCTCTATGTGCTTTGTCCTTGCATGAAATACTGGATTTGTTGCAAGATAAAGTGAACTCATATTATCTCCATGTATTGTAGGTGTACCTTGATCAATGCCTAAGCTCTTGAACAATGTCTGCATCCATATGACTTCCTTAGCTGCTTCCACAAGTCCTTTGTACTCTGCATCAGTTGATGATAATGCTACTGTATGTTGTTTCTTTGAACACCAGCTTACAAGCTTATCACCAATATATATCATGTAACCATGAGTTAATCTTCTGTCATCCTGGTTACCTGCCCAATCTAAATCACTATAGGCTCTCAACTTCAAATCTGATGTAAAAGGATAATATAATCCTTCCTTTATAGTTCCTTTGATATATCTGAGAACTCTTTGACCTGCAATCCAATGTGGGTCCTTTGGACAATGCATGAATTGTGACAAAACTCCCACTGCATAACTAAGATCAGGTCTTGTTAGTGTAGCATAAATCAAACTACCCACAAGAGATTGATACTTCCTCATATCTTTGTAGTCTGCACCATCATATTTACTGAGCTTGTGATTAACTTCAAGTGGAGTTGAAGCTTCTCTGCAATTTTCCATATCAAACTTCTTCAATAGATTCAGAAGATACCTTTCTTGTGATACATATATGCCATGATCTGTATAAGTGACTTCCATTCCAAGAAAGTATGACAACTTTCCTAGGTCACTGATCTTGAAATCTTTCTCAAGTAATCTCTTTACCTCCTTGATTCCTTCATCTGAAGTACCTGTGATTATAATGTCATCTACATAAATACAAATGTAGATTGTACCTTCCTCTGTTCTTTTGATAAGTAGACTTGAATCTGCTTTTGAACTTTGATATCCAAGATCATTGAGATACTTCACCAGTCTATAGTTCCAAGCTCTTGGAGCTTGCTTCAATCCATACAATGCTCTTCTCAACCTGCAAACAAAATTTGGATACCTCGAATCTATAAACCCTTGAGGTTGTTCCATGTATACCTCATCTGATATGTATCCATTCAAGAATGCATCCTTTATATCCAATTGACTTAGAGTCCATCCTTTTGAAGCTGCAATAGCAATGATTGTCTTTATAGTTGACATCTTAGCTACGGGACTGAATGTCTCATCATAATCTATGCCATAGGTTTGGGCATAGCCTTTCACCACCAATCTAGCCTTGTATCTGGCTATACTTCCATCTGCAAGCTTCTTCACTTTATAAACCCATTTATTTCCAATTACTTTCTTACCATTTGGTTTAGGAACAAGTTCCCATGTCTTGTTCTCCTCTAGTGCATTGAACTCTTCCTTCATTGCTTCTTCCCATTGCTTCTTAAGTATCATAAGAATACCTTTCTGGTTGTCTTCTAGTCCTGCTTGACCTTCTTGGTTCACATTCTTCATAAGTTTCTGGATAAACTTCTTCATCAAATATAGGAGCCTCTTCATTTCTTCTTGTTAATCCACTTGTGGATGTACTTGCTTGCATATAGTCTTCATCTCTATTTACCTGCACAATTGATTTTCCTTTCTAACATCTTCTTACCTCTTCTTCAAATTCTTCAGCTGTGTGACTTTGATCTGCATACCAACTTTTCTGTTCATCAAATGTAACATCTCTAGAAACAATAAATTGTTTGGTTAGAGGATTCCACAACCTGTAACCCATCTGCTTTTCATCATAACCAATGAACACATATTTTTCTGCCTTTGGTTCAAGTTTATGCCTAAGTTGTGATGGCACATAAGCATATGCAATTGATCCAAACACTCTACAATGATCTAGTGTTGGTTTCTTACCCCACCAAGCTTCATATGGAGTCATTCCATTCAGAGCTGCACATGGTAATCTATTCACAAGATATGTGGTTGTATTTCAGCTTCAGCCCAAAGATAATTTGGACAGTTCTTCTCCTTTAGCCTAGCTCTAGCAAACTCAACCAAAGTCCTGTTCCTTCTTTCTGCTACACCATTTTGTTGTGGTGTATACCTGCAAGTTATTTCTCTCTTAATACCTGCATTCCAAAGATAATCATTGAACTCTTGGGAGAAGTATTCTCCCCCTCCATCAGACCTCAGTCTCTTAAGCTTTTGACCTGTAACTCTCTCTGCATATGCATGAAAATGCTTGAAAGCTCCAAACACTTCTGATCTTTCCTTCAAAACATATAATGTTATCCATCTTGTAGCATCATCAATGAAAAGAACATAATACCTTGAGCCACTGATAGATCCTTCTTTTGTTGGTCCCCATACATCTGTATGAATGAGCTCTAGTAGTCCATCATGTTTGAATCCTTTCTTTTGAAATGGTAACCTGTGTGCTTTTCCCATTTGACATGCTTCACATTTATAAACCATATGTTGACTTTGCACGTTTGGTAATCCTAGTACAGACTGATTAGCAACCATAGCTTTAATTCCTCTTTCATTGAAATGACCTAATCTCTTATGCCAGAGATCAAGTTTTGTAATCACTCCACCATGTGTAAGCAAAGCTTGACCAATGTTCCCTTGTACTCTTAAAGTAAAGAGTCTACCTTCTTTCTTACCAGAGACAATCTGATTATATCCATTATCTAGATCTTCAACAAATACTCCTTCATTTGTAAACCTGACTTGAAAACCTTTTTCAACTATCTGTCCCACACTAATCAAGTTTTTAGGTATTGTAGGAACATACAAAACATTGGTTAGCAAATCTGCTCCACTCTTGCATTTCACTTTTCCAATTGAATGTACACTATGCCTTGTATTATCACCAGTTTGAACTGTGTGACTAGAAATGCCTTTTTCCAAATCTGACATCAATTCTATGTTTCTTGACAAATGATTAGAACATCCGGAGTCAATGTAAAATACCTTTAGATCTTCTTTATCTGATGTGTTGATTGAATTCATCATCAATGATGTATAACTTTCATTCTGTGTGTCATTTGCATAGTTGTAGTAGGTGGTGTTGTAGGATTGATTCTGTCCCCAACTTCTTCCTCCACCTCTACCATAGCCTCCTCTTTGACTTTGTCTACCTCTTTGGTAATTACTTTGATATCTTCCACCTCGACCTCTACTATTGTTGTTCTGATTTTGATTTGATCCTTGTTGGTTGTGCCAACAGTCATGAGCCAAATGATTACTCAATCCACAGATCCAGCAAGCCTTTTTGTTGTTATTTTGATTACCTCTTCCTCTTCCAAAACCTCTTGCTCTTCCTCTGCCAGTGCCTTTACCTCTTGCATAATAAGCTTGAGAACTAGATTCCTCTTCATCCTTTGCTTTACCTTTATCTCCTTTCTTCTTGTTCTTCATGTACATTGCAGAACTTTGTCCTTTATCTCCATCTCCCTTCAAGTCTTGCTCATAGGTGAGCATCAAACCAAGCAACTAGTTCAAATCTGGAACATAATGATTTAATGAAAGTTCTGTTGATAAGACAAAAGGTTTCCACCTTTCATCCCCTCTCAAACCTACAAGTAGCTGAGCAATCAATCTGTGATCTTCAACATCTTCATCTATGGATCCAAGACTATCTGCTAGATCCTTCATCTTAGTGACATAATCACTAATAGTTTGACTTGGCTTCTTCTTGAATGTTGTAAACTCTGACCATAGACTTGCTTTCCGTGCTTTAGTAGTACTTTGGAAATGATACTCCAATGCATTCCATATATCTTCAGATGATTCCAATCCTCTGATGTGTGGTAGCAAATGATCAGAGATTGTATTGTAGATGTATGCTTTTGCACTTGCATCCTTCTTCTGCCAATGCTTTAAAGCATCAAGTTCCTCTTTCTTTGGTCGGCTTTCATCTTCAAATACTGGCTTCTCTTCTTCACATGTTACATATACCATGAGATCCTTACTCATAAGTAAGGCTTCCATTCTCATTACCCATGCGGGGTAATTATCTCTGTCCAGTTTGTCAATGAAGATATGATCTGCCATAGTTCTTTCCTTCTGCTGCAACCTGTGAGCTTAAAGGATAAAGGATAATACCTTTTGAAGTTCTTTGTGTATGAGGATACTTTTGAAGTAACCTTTTGATGCCTTGTGTCTTCAAATGCTTCACCTTTCAAACTTTAATGGAAAACTTTACAAAACTTCTCGTACCTTTGTCGTCTTCTGCTCTCGAGAATCTTTCTGCTCTGATACCACTTGTTGATGTATGAAACACCACAAGAAATGAATTAATGTGACACTAGAACACCTCTATGGTCACCATTAACTCATTGCCACTCCAAACTTTGAGAAATGATAGCCTAAAGTGAGAACTTTGCTTCTACAGAAATTCCTAGTCACCGAAATGACATACCTTCAGTATTTTGCTAATTTCTCCTAGCTCAAGTATTATTTCTCCATGAAACTTTATAGGCTGAAACTAGAAGATAGAGCTTTCCAACAAGCTATCATATGCATCAAACGGATCTCTAGAACTCAAGTTATGGCCCTCACAAGATGACCCTCTATGACCTTCCAAAATTGGAAATCTTTCCTGTTATAGTAAAAAGCACCTGTTTAAAATTAGAATTCGATGCCTGGCATCGACTTGCAACGAGAATTCGATGCCGGGCATCGACTTGGGGTGTTTTTGGCCACTTTTCAGCAGGGATTCGATGCCGGGCATCGACTTCCCGCATAAAACCTTGATCTTTTGGATACCAAAACTATAGGTGATTTCATGCACACTTAGAATATGACTTATCAACTGGAATTCAATGCCAGGCATCGAGTTCCTCCAACAGCATCATGTTTTCAAACACTTCAGTATTGAATGAAAAATATAAATGAAAATATGACTTATCAGTAGAGATTCGATGCTAGGCATCGAGTTGCTTGGAAAACTTGATCTTTTTAACTCATCACACAGTAAGTAATCATGGAGATGATGGAGAGAGGCTCATACACAAAACATTAACTATTTCTTCTCATAGCTATGGAAAACTCAGAAGTTTACAGATGCTTTCTCACGCAGAGAAGCCTGACTATACTCAGTCGTATAAAATGAACTCCTTCTTCTACTTCTTCTCTCTCTTGCTCTCTCTCTCTCTCTGCATCAGTTGATACAAACTAACTTATATAGATTTTTGTATTCTCGTGATTTTAAAAAACTTCTAGAACTAAAGTGAACTAACTTTACAAATATGATACATTTGTGAATTTGTCCCTTCACATAGGCATGGGGTTTTCTTCCTAAGATTTGACCTTCAAATATATGTCCAATTAGTGAGTGTTTCTCCAACATTCTCCACATCTGAAACAGATGATTGGCCTCCTAGGCCCATTTCCAAAGTTATTCCTCTGTCTAGGATTATAGTTGTTACCTTGATTTGGTGCAGCAGCCATCACATTTGCTGGTGTTGGGGGTCCTCCTTGTGTCCATTATGTCGTTGCAGGCATTCCTCTTGATTGGCATTCATGGGCCTCATGGCCAACCTTCCTGCATAATTGACAAGTCACACTTAATAGAGGACATTCACTTACTATGTGACCTTGCTTGCTGCACATGGAACACCAAAGTCCACTCTTGATGCCACCTCCTTTGAGCTCCTGCAACCTGGACCTAATCTTAAATTTTCTAGCTCTTCTATGATAATCTCCGCAGTGTTGCCATGCTGGAACTGATTTTTAAAAGCATCTTTCATCACATCCCAAGTGGTAAAATGGTTTTCAGCAAACTGGCTGAACCACTTATCAGCTAATCCGTCTAATGTGGCAGGGAAGAGAATCAAAAATGCATCCTCCCTACCGATTAGGCCTCTAGTCTTACATAGTGCCAAGAACCTTCTAATGTGTTCATCCGGATCCTCTTGAGCTAGGCCTTTGAAAGAAGGAAACTTTATCTTTAATCTAGAGAGTAAAGTTTCCAAGTCTACCTGACCCGCCATGCTCTTGACTGATGATGTTGAAGATAGTGGGCTGGAGGACCTTCTAACAACCTTCCTTCTTGTCTGCTTGCAGGTGACCCTCAATACTTGGGACCGGGTTGCAGTCATGAGCAGCTCATAGCCCATTGAATATGAGACACTTGATAAGAATATTTACCTTTTGTTTGATGAAGTAGCACTGTGGTTCTGTCGACACTTGATCTCTTCTATGCTTTGCACTTGGTTTCTCCTAAGCTCAAATCTCCTTGGAGGTCCCACCGTGCCTGCCAAATTTTGTTGGGGGATTCTTAGACAAGAAGGAGTTTGAGGGTTTGTAGGAGAAAAGGGAAGAAACAAGAAGAGAAAATACACCTGGAAGCTTCTGCCGATTGATTACAGTAAGACAATTACAATGTTTGAAGTACAAGACAAGCCAATACCTCTGTGCACAATCCCACAGAGTGCCCAATTACAAAATACCCAATATCCCAAAGTCTTCTTGCCGTCGGCCTCCTCTGCACCAGACCTCCACCTGCTTCAAGCTTATCCTTGTGCACACCTTGCACCAAGCTTCCACAAAGGGAGGAGGAGTGAATACCTTCTGTCGGCACGCGCCCACTAATGGGACCTTGAGATACTTGGGGGGACTAGCTTAGCACTCTCTGCACAATCCCTTAGGCACTCCCTATGCACTCCTTCACTTCCACTTCTTTGCGTCGCACACTGGTGACTCTTGCACTTCTCCCTCTTGCTTCCTTAGACTATGCTCTCTTGCTTACTCTAAGATTGGTCCAAGAATGGCCTTGCCTTGATTTTGAGTGTGTCCCTCACGTATGCTCCTAACTGCAATGGTATCTTGGTGCTCACTTTGATGTCCCAAGATTGTCTTTACAAGTGGCAGCCAACGACTCACTGTTTTGTTCTGTAGTGACTTTAGACTAAAACCCAAAATTTTAATGGGGGCTATACTTTCACCTGTGCGTACGCTGCTGCCGATTCACATGCCTTCACATTTCCTTTTAAGTCTTCACTTTTGCACATAAGGGGGGTTTTCACCTGAACCTTCCAAAACACTTTAAAACACACTTTGAACCTTAGGGAAATTAGAGAAAATACCTCTGCCACCTGCAATCCACTTTCTCCAATTTACCCTTTGTGGACAATTAATTGTGCACCACCTGTGCACTTTGACACCTGCACTTTAGCACTTTGACTCTGCACCTGTTGACTTTGACCTTGACCTTGTTGACTTTGACTAGTTGACTTTGAGCTTTGACTGTGACTGTGATTGACTTTGACCAACTTGACTTTTATGGGCTCAACATCATAGCATATTATTTTTGCACATGGAGCATATTTTATGAATCGATATGGGTCATTAGAAATTTTTAGTACACAAGGAAGAAATGTTCAACTGGTCTTTTCGTGCGACATTCGCTAGAAAATATGTAATGGAACGAGCATGTGAGTCACGAATAGCAAAGATTACACGAAAGCTACAACATGATATTTCAAGAGAGAAGTGGATGGCATCATCAAGG